>JAVXUP010002643.1:0-117087 GCA_033070095.1 Escallonia herrerae | reverse complement strand
GTTTTCACATTGCTTTTGCATATTCAGGATTGAAGGTGGTATCTCATTTGGTTGAATTGCTCGAGTTCAATGACTCAAATTTGCAGAGAGTGGTAGGACCCATATGACCCCTTGCTTTTAAAATAATGAAAATAAAAATAATGTTGGTGACTATTTTAATGAATGGAATTATTGGGATAAATTTTTTATAGCATCTTATTACTGCTGATTTTTCCTAAATTCGAACTCTGCAGATTGTTGGATCCAATGCTCTGCCTACTTTTATTCTTATGCTTCAGTCGAAGGATGCTGCCATGCACTATGAAGTTGCTGTCTCTTGTATAAACTTTCTACAACTTTCACTTATCTGAACTTATATCCTCTGTGCATACCTATTCATTTTGTTTCGGTTCTTTCAGGTTGGAGTGAATGGAATTAGGTTCACTCACTCCCAACTATTAAAATAGAATTTAATCTTGTTGGAGCTCTCCAACCTGTAATTGGATTGCTTAGTAGCTGATGCCAAGTTGGTTAGTACGCAATTGGATTTGCAAGGTTTATCTTGGAAGCAACGATCTGCAGACCTTGTAGTCTCTGAGCAATGTTCATGGATTTCTCGGAGTTGAGAAATTTGTAATTTAGTTCGGATTTGTATGATGTAAACTAGTATTTTAGTAAATATAACATTTTGATGTGTCGAATATAACAAATACCAATTAATGTTCTACATGACTTAGATCTTGTTTATACTACTTTATATATATCTTTTTCACGTGTTATAAGAAACTTATCTAAGGATTAGTTTTATCTTGACATGTCTAATTAAGATGACAAATAATTCCCAGGATTGTGTTGTGAGATTCTCGATTTGTAAATAAGTGAATGCAACATAAGTGAAAAACTTGAATGATAGAAAACTTGTTTTTAGTCAAGTCTTCAAGTTGTTGCGAAAGTCTAATTGTAATAAACTTCTTATAGTTGTTGAGGAGAAAATGATCCGCTTCAGAGTGTGTTTACCGATCAATCATAGAGGAACGATGTAGAAGCTTGGTCTAGGTGAAACTAGTTAGTTTCTGCGGAAACACAAGTCGATTTTTTGCAAAAATGCATGTCGGATTCTGCTGTCACCCCAGTTAGGGCTGTAAATGAACAGAGTTGTTCACGAACATCTCGCTGTTCGTTCCTTTTGAACTCGTTCATGTTCGTTCATATAATAAGTGAACCGAACACGAACACAATTTTAGAGTTCGTTTATTAAATGAGCCGAGTTTGAACATGATAGTGTTTGTTTATTAATGTTCGTGAACGAGAGGGCTCGTTTACTTAACGAGCCAAACACGAGCCGAGCCTTATAAACGAACATCGGTTCATTTACCTATTAAATATATAATATATCCCCTAAAATATCTAAATCTTCTTATCCTCTCTCTCTCTCTCATTTCTTTTCCTTCTCTCAGACTCTCAGAGCCTCTTTCATCACACTGGCACACCACCGGTCACACTGCCGCCCACACCACCAACGACACCACCGGCCACATCGCCGCCCACACCACTGGCGACACCACGCCAGACCACCTTAGCTCTCGTTACAAAGCCAAGTCCTCTCTTTCGGTAACACAACCGGTCGTAATACGCCTTCTCAAGACTGGCCACAAGCCCACAAACCAAATCAGGTATGATGATATTGGGGGTATGCGAAAGCAGATGGCTCAGATTCGTGCGCTGTTGAGCTTCATCGATGGCCGTCGTGCGCTGTATAGCTTCATCAATGGTGCGATTTTGCTGATTTTTGGAGTTTCTTCCATCTTCTGAGGTATGTCTATCCTTTGCAATGAAGTAGTTGCTTGAGGGATTGTGGGATCTAAAAAAATTAGGGATTGAGGGATTGACAGATCTGAGAAAATTAGGGTTTTCATCTGATTTCGTGCAAGAACCCGAGTCAAGCTTTGAAGCTTGAGTTTGGCTCATTTAATTAAACGAGTTGAGCGAGCCGAGCCCGAGTTTGAAGGATACGACTCGAGCCGAGTTCGAACAATTTTTTCTGACCCCTTAACGAACTCGAGCCGAGTTCGAACATACCAAGTCTTACACGAACCGAGCTCGAACACGCCCATGTTCGGCTCGAACTCGGTTCGTATACAGCCCTAACCCCAGTCTTGTTATGCAGAAATTAGAGGAGGGCACAAGCGCTGCTTTTGCTTCGGTGGGACTTCTCAAAAAAGAGGAACTTCACATGCAAATACGCTTTCCCCTGCTAAGGAGGTTGGGATTGAATAAACGGATGCGGTTTAGCTGTTTCGTAATGAAAAGCACCTTGTTTTGTCAGCTCACTTAGGCCGCATTCTATTGGCCAAAATATACACGTAGGTGCTGAGGAGAAAATGATCTGCTTCGGAGTGTGTTTACCGATAAATCTTAGAGGAACGGTGTAGAAGCGTGGTCTAAGTGAAACTGGTCGATTTCTGCGGAAACACAGGTTATGTTTTGCAAAAGTGAATGTCAGGTTCTACCGATGCCCCAGTCTTTTTATGCAGAAATTACACGGGGGTGAGGGGGGGGCACAAACGCTTCTTTTGCTTTGGTGGGACTCCTCAAAAAAGAGGAACTTCACATGCAAATACACTTTCCTTGCTAAGGGTCTCCAAGTTGAAGAAACAAATGCGGTTTAGCGTTTGGTAATGAAAAGTATCGCGTTTTGTCACCTCACTTGGGCCGCATTTTATTGGCCCAAATATACACGTAGTTGTTGAGGAAAAAATGATCCGCTTCGGAGTGTGTTTATCAATCAATCATAGACGAACGGTGTAGAAGCATGGTCTAAGTGAAAACTAGTCGGTTCCTATGGAAACACAAGTCTTGTTCTGCAAAAGTGCATGTTGGATTCTGCTGTCACCCCAGTCTTGTTATGTATGAATTACGCGGAGGGGGGGGGGGGGCACAAGTGCTACTTTGGCTTTGGTGGGACTCCTAAAAAAGATGAACTTCACATGCAAATACACTTTCCCTTGCTAAGGGGTCTCTAACTTAAAGAGACGAATGCGGTTTAGCCGTTTGGTAATGAAAAGCACCGCGTCTTGTCACATCACTTTGGCCGCATTTTATCGGCCCAAATATACACATAGTTGTTGAGGAGAAAATGATCCGCTTCAGAGTGTGTTTACCGATCAATCATAGAGGAACGGTGTAAAAGCGCGGTCTAAGTGAAACTAGTCGATTTTCTGCAGAAACACAAGTCTTGTTCTGCAAAAGTGCATGTCGATTTCTGTGGATGCCCCAATCTTTTTATGCAGAAATTACCCCCAGGGGGAGGAGGAGTGCACAAGCACTTCTTTTGCTTCAGTGGGGTTCCTCAAAAAGAGAAACTTCACATGTAAATACACTTTCCCTTGCTCAGGGGTCTCCAACTTGAAGGAACAGATGTGGTTTAGCCGTTTGGTAATGAAAAGCACCGCGTTTTGTCACCTCACTTAGGCCTCATTTTATCGGCCCAAATATATACATAGTTGTTAAGGAGAAAATGATCCGCTTCGGAGTGTGTTTACTGATCAATCATAGAGGAACGGTGTAAAAGCGCAGTCTGGGTGAAACTAGCCAGTTTCTGCGAAAACACAAGTCATTTTATGCAAAAGTGCATGTCGAATTCTGCTGTCGCCCCAGTCTTACTATACAAAAATTATGGGAGGGCACAAGCGTTGCTTTTGCTTATGTGGGACGCCTAAAATTAGAGGAACTTTACATGCACATACACTTTCTGTTAACCCTACGGTTATTTAACCTAGGATTATATTTGATTTTGATGATAACTAACATTGATGATTATGCTGTCTAACATGCATTGAGTTGATGAAGCAATAGGAACAATCTCACACTCATGCAAATGGAAAATTAGACGAGCAAATCGTTTAAAGACTCTCAACGGAACGCATCAAAGAAGGATTTCGTCGATTGAACTTTACTATGCTTTATTTCCTTCTTTGTAAACTAGACGTAGAGAGATGATCGTTACGATGACTGTATACCTAGAATTTGCCCATAGGTTTCCCTTGCATGCATAAAAGTTTTTCATTCTTTAAAAACTAAGAAACTGCATTTTCTGGAATGCAGTCGACTGCATTGGATTGCAGTCGACTGCAACTTGGGCAGTGAGGTATTACAGTCGACTGCATTGGAATGCAGTCGACTGCAATACTTCCAGTAGCCTATTACAGTCGACTGCATTGGGATTACAGTCGACTGCAAGTTGGAAATTTGAATTTCCAACGGCTACTTTGGGAATACAGTCGACTGCAATGGGACATTGCAGTCGACTGCAATAGCCGTTTGGCGCATTTAATGCACCACCTAACTCCAAACGGTCATATTCTTTCCCACCTCTATAAATACTCATCTTGGGCATAGTTTTGATTCATCAATTGCATTCAAAGCTCTCTTATCCTTCATATTCTCAAAGATCAAAGCAATTGTTCAAATCTCTCTTGTTTCATTGATTTCTCATCCTTTTCAAGAGAGTATTTATTGTGAGCTTACATTTGAGAGATATACACTTTCATAAGTCATCATACACTCATCTCTCTTGTTCTAGTGCTTAAAGTTGTACTCATCTACTTCTTGAGAGTGAAATCTTGTACACATTTCTTCATTGAAAGGTTCTTGTATCAAAGCTTGGGGTTGTCAAGCTTTGGAGCTTTGGGTTTGTCAAAGCTTGTTCTTGATGTGGGCATAGCATCAAGGGATTGTAAGAGGTTCGATCTTGACCCGTAAGGAAGATCATACTAGTGGATTCTAGGGCCTTTCAAGGGACTTCCTTGAAGGGGTGGACGTAGGCTTGTGGGTATATCAAGCCGAACCATTTAATTCTCCTTGTCAAGTATCTCTAAACCCTTCTCTCTTTACATTATCGTCTTACATTTGTGTTGAGATTGGTTGTTTGCTTATTTGAGTTATTGAGATTGAGGTTTGTTGTTTGTTAATTTTTAAAGTAGTCTTAAAACCCTATTCACCCCCCCTCTAGGGTTGTTTTATTGGTTTCAAGTGGTATCAGAGCCTCGGCTCTTGTTATATTGGGTAACGCCAAGAGAGTTAATCGATCATGGCTTACGTTGGGGGTATGGAGGGTAGTTCTACCACTAGGCCTCCATTGTTTAATGGGACCAATTATAGTGTGTGGAAAGTTAAGATGAAAATCTACTTAGAGTCTCAAGACTACGAGATGTGGGATATTGTTGAGAATGGCCCATACATTCCGATAAAGGTGGTTGACAAGGTTGAAGAGCCAAAATCCAAATCGGAGTATAGTGATCATGATAAAAAGATGATTTGTATGAATGCTAGAGCGAAAAATTGTCTTGTTTGTGCTTTAGACACTAATGAACTCAATAGAGTCATTATGTGTAATTCCGCTAAGAGTATTTGGGATACTCTTCAAGTAACTCATGAAGGAACTTCTCTCCTTAGAGATTCCAAGATGAACTTATTGTTTAGAGATTATGAGTTATTCCATATGCTTCCAAATGAATCCGTTACGGATATGAATACTCGTTTCACTAACATTGTAAACCCTTTGAAGCAATTGGGCAAGGAATTCACCAATGGTGATCTTGTAAGAAAAGTGATTAGGTCCTTACCAAGAGCTTGGGATGCAAAGATCACCGCCATTCAAGAATCGAAGAATCTCAATATCTTTCCTCTTGATGAATTGATGTGTTCACTTATGACGTACGAAATGCAAATCAAGACCTTTGATCAAGAAGACATCAAGAAGAAGCCTACATCAATTGCCCTTAAAGCTTCATCTTCAAACCTTGAGTCAAGCGATGATGAAGAAGAATTTGATGAAGAGGATGTTGCAATGATTGCAAAGAACTTCAAAAAGTTCATGAGATTTAGAAGGAATGGTGGGAGAAGGCAACAAAATGCTAGCAACGAAGAGAAGCTTTGCTACAAATGCCACAAGCCGGGACACATGAAGATGGATTGTCCCATATACAAAAGAGAAAAGAAGGAAAGAAGAGATGTATGGGAAAGAGTTAAAAGGAGACAACTCTCCAAGAAAGAGAACAAAGAGAAGGAAAAAGCAATGAATGCCGAACATACTCCAACTTGGAGTGACTTCGATTCAAGTGATGAAGATGTTGAGAAGAACGAACAAGCAAATGTGTGCTTCATGGCAAATGATGAGGTAAGCTCTTCTTCCGGTAGTGATAGTGATAGTGAAAGCTTCGAAGATGCTTATGATAGCCTATATGAGGAATCCAAGAAAATTTTTAAGAAAAATATTATTTTATCAAAAAAACTCCTTGAGGCTAATAAGCAAATTGAGAAGTTGAGAGTGGAAAATATTGAGTTGCATGCCAAGAATGATTGCATTTCCAACCATTTATATGTAAAACATGTGAATAATGACTTGGTTGAATTGATTGCTAACACTCCTAGCTCAAAACAAATCTCTTGCAAGACTTTGGTTTTAGAAAAGCAAAATGAAGATTTAAAACTTGAGATTTGTGATTTGAAAAAATGTCTTCAAAAATTTGTTGATGGTCAAAACAATTTGGATGTCATGCTTGGACGCCAAAGATTTGGCCTAAACAAATGTGGTCTTGGATTAGATCCCTTGGCCTTACCTCCTAAAATCTTTCAACAACAAGCTAGGTTGAATACTCATTCAAAACAACCAAAGAACTATTGTACACCATTTACACATTGTGGTTGGTGCAACAAGAAAGGGCATACGACTAATTATTGTCCTTGTAGAATTGTTTATGTTAGAGGTAGAAAGAAGATGTGGGTTGTGAAAGGTCAAGATTACAAATGTAAGACTAACACCCAAGGACCCAAGAAAATATGGGTACCAAAAGTCACTACTTGATTTGTGCTTATAGGTATGTCTCAAAGCAAAATCTAGTAGCAAGAAGTGGATTCTTGATAGTGGATGCTCAAGACATATGACCGGCAACATATCTCTTTTCACCTCAATTGATCTTATAGAAGGAGGAAAAGTGACCTTTGGTGACAATGCACAAGGAAAAATCAAAGGTAAAGGAACTATAGGTAAGGAACCACATTCAATTGAGAATGTGTTATATGTTGAAGGTTTGAAGCATAATTTGCTAAGTATTAGTCAATTTAGTGATAAAGGTTTTAGAGTAATCTTTGAGGCTTCTCATTGCACTATACAATCCTTGAAGAATAATGAAACTATTTTGGTAGGAAATAGAGATGACAATGTTTACTCTATTAAATTGAATGATCTAGCTAACCAAGATGTCAAGTGTCTTAGTGCTATTAGTGAGACATCTTGGCTTTGGCATCGAAGACTTGGACACATGCATATGGAGCATTTGAAGGATATTTCAAGCAAAGAACTTGTGAGGGGACTCCCGAAGATCAAGTTTGAGAAAGACAAAGTATGTGATGCTTGTCAAATGGGTAAGCAAAAGAAAGTTTCTCACAAACCGAAGAAAATGGTATCTACTTCTAGACCCTTGCAATTACTTCATATGGATTTATTTGGACCAATCCCTACTACTAGTCTTGGTGGTAAATCATATTGTTTTGTTATTGTTGATGACTATTCTCGCTATACTTGGACTTTCTTTTTGGCCACCAAAGATGAATCTCTAAATGTGTTCACTTCATTTGCAAAACGTATTCAAAATCAAAAAGGATATTTGATATCCAACATTCGAAGTGATCATGGTAGAGAATTTGAAAATTCAAAAATAGGAGCCTTGTGTGATGACTTTGGGATATCACATAATTTTTCGGCTCCTAGAACTCCTCAACAAAATGGTGTTGCCGAAAGAAAGAATAGGTCTTTGCAAGAAGCGGCAAGAACAATGCTTAACGAATATGGTTTACCTAAGTACTTTTGGGCGGAGGCGGTCAATTGTGCTTGTTTTGTTCTCAATAGAGTTATCTTGCGAAAAATTTTGTTAAAAACCCCTTATGAGCTTTTTAATGATAAGAAACCTAAGGTGAGCTTTTTTAGAGTCTTTGGTTGCAAATGCTTTATTTTAAATACTAAGGATCACCTTAGTAAATTTGATTCCAAAACATTTGAGGGTATTTTTCTTGGCTACTCTAATAATAGTATGGCATATAGAGTCTATAACAAAAGTACTTTGGTTGTTGAAGAATCCATTAATGTTACTTTTGATGAGACTAATCCTTTTCTTCGGAGGACTAACATTGTTAATGTAGATGATGTGGATATTGACATGAGAACTTTGGATATAAGTGAAACAATACAAGACAACCACAAAGAAATTATTCAAGAAGAACAACAATCAAGCTCTCAAGAGGAAGACAAGGAAGCAAGAAATGATGTTTCAAACTCGGACTACTCTCAAGAATTACCAAAAGATTGGACTTACAAAAAGGATCATCCAAGCGATCAAATCTTAGGTAATCCTTCGAGTGGGGTAAGAACTCGACACTCTCTTCAACAACATGTTAATTTAGCATTTCTTTCCCAAATTGAACCGAAGAACTTCTCCGAAGCTCTACATCATGAATCTTGGATGCTTGCTATGCAAGAAGAGCTAGTTCAATTTGAAAGAAATCAAGTTTGGACCCTTGTGCCTAAACCTCAAAACTATAGGATTATAGGCACAAAATGGGTATTTAGAAACAAACTTGATGAATCCGGAATCGTGGTTAGAAACAAGGCTAGATTAGTGGCCCAAGGTTATAACCAAGAGGAAGGAATTGATTTTGATGAAACTTATGCACCGGTAGCTAGACTTGAATCTATTAGAATGCTTTTAGCTTTTGCTTGCTATAGAGATTTTAAACTCTTTCAAATGGATGTCAAGAGTGCTTTTCTAAATGGTTTTATTTCGGAGGAGGTTTATGTGGCTCAACCTCCCGGCTTTGAGCATGAAAAATTTCCAAACCATGTTTTCAAGCTTAGCAAAGCTCTTTATGGTTTAAAACAAGCTCCTAGAGCTTGGTATGAAAGGCTAAGTAGTTTTCTTTTAGAAAATGGTTTTTCAAGAGGAAAACTTGACACCACTTTGTTTATCAAATCTAAGGGCAAGGACTTATTGTTGGTGCAAATTTATGTTGATGACATTATATTTGGTGCTACTAATGGATCCTTGTGCGAAGAGTTTGCTTCTTGTATGAGTAAGGAGTTTGAAATGAGCATGATGGGAGAACTCACCTTCTTCCTTGGATTGCAAATCAAACAAAGCGAGGATGGAATCTTTATCAACCAAGCCAAATACACCAAAGAGCTACTCAAGAGATTCGACATGGAAGCATCAAATGCTTTTGACACTCCAATGAGCTCTTCATTAAAGCTTGATAAAGATGAAAAGGGTAAGGATGTTGATATTAAACGCTATCGAGGTATGATCGGATCACTTCTCTACCTTACCGCAAGTAGACCCGACATAATGTTTAGTGTTTGTTTATGTGCTAGATTTCAAGCTTGTCCTAAGGAATCTCATTTAGTTGCCGTAAAGAGAATCCTTAGATATCTTAAGGGCACTCACGATTTAGGGTTATGGTTTCCTAGAAACACATCATTTTTTGACCTAGTTGGTTACTCCGACGCCGATTTTGCCGGTTGTAAAACCGAGCGAAAAAGTACTAGTGGTGGTTGCCAATTCCTAGGACATTCTCTTGTTTCCTGGAGTTCCAAAAAGCAAAACTCGGTTGCACTCTCTACCACCGAAGCCGAATATATGGCGGTTGGTGCTTGTTGTGCACAAATTCTTTGGATGAAACAAACCCTTTTGGATTTTGGACTCAAGTATGATCACATACCTATCCTATGCGACAACACTAGTGCCATTGATTTGAGCAAAAATCCCATCCAACATTCACGCACTAAGCACATAGAAATCAAACACCATTTTATCCGTGATCATGTGCAAAAGGGTGATATTGTTCTAGATTTCGTGGACACAAATCACCAACTAGCGGACATCTTCACTAAACCATTAGATGCAAAGAGATTTACCGCTCTTAGAAGAGAACTTGGCATATCTTCACCTATGTGACTAGGTTATTTTTGTGCTAGTTACATGCTTGAGCATTATCTCATATGCTTATAGCATGCTTTGGTTAATTTTTCCTTTCCAGACATCGTTGGTTTTATTGATATCTATCCATCTTAAAAATAAAAAAAAATATATTTGCACACTTTTATTGCTATATACATATGTATAATCTGTTTTTTAGACTGATTGACTTTGTGCATTGAAGTCGACTGCATTGGTCAATACAGTCGACTGCATTGGGGAATGCAGTCGACTGCATTACGGGGGAAGGGCATAAATCGTGCCCAGATCTCTTCTTCTGCAGAATCTCTCTCTCTACTCCTTCTCTCTTCGAAAAAAAAAGGTTCTCATCTCTCCTTGGACTCAATTCTCCTCCGTTTGGCTTGAAATTGGTACGTAAATCCTCCCAAATCTCATTCTACTTCATGATTTACAAACTTTCTCTAATCCATTTCATCTACATTGTTCATAATCGGTTGAAATTCGAATTGCTCTCCATAGATTATTTCTTCAGATCTACTTCAACTTAGCATGCTTCTATATGATTTAATGCTTGATTCATCTTTAGGGATGCTTATTACATGATTCTACATAGTTTAATTACTTGCATTCATGCAAAATTTGAATTTCCCCAATTTTCATAAACTAGGGTTCTTCATTTGTCAAAATTTCTTCAAATTGTTTATGCAATTGCTTGTTTCATCATTTGATTCATGCTTAGTTATGTCTATTACTCGATTGTACGTGGTTAATTTCATTCAATTTGTCCAAAATTGAATTTTTCCCAAAATTGCATAAATTAGGGTTTATCTTAAAAAAAAAAAAAAATTCATTTTTTTTTATTTTTTTTATCTTACATTTATTATTTCTCTGTTTAGATTATTTCAAGTATGGCAAGAGAGAAACGTGCACGTGCCAGTTCATCTCGCTCACGAGCTGCACCCGAGCCCGAGCCCGAGCCCGAACCTATCGCGGTCGAGTTTGATCAAAATCGATATCGGAACCGCGAGGCTGCCGATCGCTTTTCTGCACAACTCTCTTCACCTTTGACTCCAGGTTTGCGACTGGATACTCCATTCCTTTTTAACATAGGTGTACTTAGATGCCTTCAGGATTGTTATCTAGATCGCCTCACCGATAGGAACACTATTCTATATTATCCTGATGCAATCCGCTTATTTTATGCGAATTTGACTTGGAACATTTCCTCTGAGTCATGTACCCTCACCTCCTATGTTTTTGGACGCCGCATTTCATTCTCACAATCACGTCTAGCCACTCTTCTAGACCTCCCCGATAGTGGCTTCTCTTTCTCGTTAGACATGATCCCTGTCGCTGGTCAGTCACATTGGTTTGACCGACCTTTTTCTATTGAGGAACAGCTTCGACACACACTTCATTGTCGACAGGTTCGGGTTGCGAGCAAACCCAGCCTACGTGACCTACCTCCTCTCTCTCGTCTGTTCCATCATATCATCGCTCATAACGTCATTCCTCGAACTGGCGGTCTTTCACTCGTCTCTTACTTAGACGTTCAGCTCTTGACCTTCTTTCGCTCAGGCACACCGCTTAACCTCCCTCGTCTCATCATGTTAAACATGATTAGGAGCGCCTCACATCCTGCCTTAGCTATACCTTATGGCCTCCTACTCACTCACATTCTTGCTGCCTTTGACATACCTCTTCTGGGTGAGTATATTGAGGTTACTAAGCACATCGTACTAGACTGCTCTACTCTTCGTAGGAAGGGCCTTTTAGATGATCGTAACCGTTTATTACCTGAGCCTGAATTGGAAAATGTCATTGTTGATGATGATGATGATGATGATGATGATGATGATGATGATGATGAGGCTGATGATGATGGTGATGATGATGATGCTGATGGTGATGCTGCTGATGCTGATGATGATGCTGGGGGAGATGCCGGTGATGGTTTTGATCGTGATCCACCTCCGTTGATCATTCCGAGTACACATGAGGCAGGCACTTCTTCCGGTCCTTCTACTTCCGGATATGAAGCGATCCTCACACGCTTAGATATGATGCAACAGCATATGCATACCGGTTTCAGTCGGATGGATCTTGCTCACAGCCAGCTCAGTCGACGCCTTTCTCGCATGGAGGATCATTGTGGGATTCAGTGTCCCGAGGAGGACATCTTTCATCCCCCTCCTCCACCATCGGGTCCTTAGGCATTATGACATGCTTTATGTCTTTTTATTTATGCTTATCAAACTCAATTATGTATCTCAAAAACTTATCATGGATCCTACTCTTAGTATTGCATTAGCGCTCTTAATTCACGCTTATCTTCCTGCCGCTGGTTTAAAATTTATGTGCTATTTTCATACATGTGCTTGGTACACCTTTTGATGGTTATTCAAGTATTTATTTTTGTTGTTGTTTAAATGCCCTTGTTGGCTATATTGATTATCCATGGATGGATACATAAGTTGATCACTTTCACACACACCCTTGATCTTTTTTAATGATGTCAAAAGGGGGAGAAAATATTGTTGAATATTGTTGATTCATGTGGATTTGATATATGAGCCCTATATTGCTTAAGATAGGGGGAGCCTTTTATGATTTGAATCATGCTTCTTTGCGTTCATTATCTTATATATCTCATATTATTTGAATCAATGTTTGTCATCATAAAAAAGGGGGAGATTGTTAACCCTACGGTTATTTAACCTAGGATTATATTTGATTTTGATGATAACTAACATTGATGATTATGCTGTCTAACATGCATTGAGTTGATGAAGCAATAGGAACAATCTCACACTCATGCAAATGGAAAATTAGACGAGCAAATCGTTTAAAGACTCTCAACGGAACGCATCAAAGAAGGATTTCGTCGATTGAACTTTACTATGCTTTATTTCCTTCTTTGTAAACTAGACGTAGAGAGATGATCGTTACGATGACTGTATACCTAGAATTTGCCCATAGGTTTCCCTTGCATGCATAAAAGTTTTTCATTCTTTAAAAACTAAGAAACTGCATTTTCTGGAATGCAGTCGACTGCATTGGATTGCAGTCGACTGCAACTTGGGCAGTGAGGTATTACAGTCGACTGCATTGGAATGCAGTCGACTGCAATACTTCCAGTAGCCTATTACAGTCGACTGCATTGGGATTACAGTCGACTGCAAGTTGGAAATTTGAATTTCCAACGGCTACTTTGGGAATACAGTCGACTGCAATGGGACATTGCAGTCGACTGCAATAGCCGTTTGGCGCATTTAATGCACCACCTAACTCCAAACGGTCATATTCTTTCCCACCTCTATAAATACTCATCTTGGGCATAGTTTTGATTCATCAATTGCATTCAAAGCTCTCTTATCCTTCATATTCTCAAAGATCAAAGCAATTGTTCAAATCTCTCTTGTTTCATTGATTTCTCATCCTTTTCAAGAGAGTATTTATTGTGAGCTTACATTTGAGAGATATACACTTTCATAAGTCATCATACACTCATCTCTCTTGTTCTAGTGCTTAAAGTTGTACTCATCTACTTCTTGAGAGTGAAATCTTGTACACATTTCTTCATTGAAAGGTTCTTGTATCAAAGCTTGGGGTTGTCAAGCTTTGGAGCTTTGGGTTTGTCAAAGCTTGTTCTTGATGTGGGCATAGCATCAAGGGATTGTAAGAGGTTCGATCTTGACCCGTAAGGAAGATCATACTAGTGGATTCTAGGGCCTTTCAAGGGACTTCCTTGAAGGGGTGGACGTAGGCTTGTGGGTATATCAAGCCGAACCATTTAATTCTCCTTGTCAAGTATCTCTAAACCCTTCTCTCTTTACATTATCGTCTTACATTTGTGTTGAGATTGGTTGTTTGCTTATTTGAGTTATTGAGATTGAGGTTTGTTGTTTGTTAATTTTTAAAGTAGTCTTAAAACCCTATTCACCCCCCCTCTAGGGTTGTTTTATTGGTTTCACTTTCTTTTGCTAAGAGGGTCTCCAAGTTGAAGAAACGGATGCGGTTTAGCCATTTGGTAATGAAAAGCACTGCGTGGTGCCATTTTATAGTGATGAAAACAGTATTCTGGCCGCAACTTATACATGTGGTGCCATTATGGTGTAGCACAAATTTTAGTACCGTTGACAGTCACGCTTGCGAAGGAAGAACTTTAAGAGTTTTGACTTGTGCCATTAAAATTATAGATGACAAATCTACCAAATGCATAAAAAACCACAATGGATCCTGACAAATTGCATGAAAGTTGGCTTAAAATTTCTCAATGCTTCATATCCTCAAAGTTGTGCAAGAGCTCCAAATACATGTTACACTTTTGAAGGGCATCATCCATTTCTTTCGTTACCTTCTTGAGCTTAGCTGTAAGGGCCTCAACAACTAAAGAATTTATAGAGGTGGCATCACCATCTGAAGAACAGATGCTGCCATATATCTTGTCTGCCCAAGTGAAGAAACCCTTGCATTCCTGCGAGGAATTAAATAACAAATGGGCTAGAAACTGATGGAGAATAAAGACAAGCATTACATGCTAAGCTTACGTTAACCAAAGAAACACTTACAAACTTGGGGCATCTGTAGAAGTGACACCCAATGTCAATCTTAGATAGTGAAACGACAAGCTCATAGGATTCTCGACAGAATGGGCATGCATACACATGATTCTCCAACACAGGAAACATACAATATCAAAGTACGTAAGCAAAAAAGTAGAAGATAAAATTGTAGTAAAGACAACTTAAATAAACTTATTAAAAAGACTCCCTACTTTTTTGCAAATCTCACTTTCTCTACGGAAGGCATCAAAGGCTCTATCAGCCTCTTCTCTAGAAGAGAAAGAACACTAAAACCCATTTCCATAACCAGAAGTCTTAGCAAAACATTCATCAAAAGTGGAATAAATTCCTGGTCTTTGGCCAATAAATGCAACATATGCCTTTCCTGTCATATTCTTCTTTTTCCTAAACGAAATACATGAAGAGGAATTACAAATCCCTAAATTTTCAGAAACAAAAGGGGATTTTTTGTAGAAATAAAGCCCTAAGTTCGCAACTAAGAAAGAAAGTCAGTGGTGATAAAAAAGTGTAGAAGAAAATAATAATTCCACTTTATACTTAAGAAATGCAAAATCGACTTGTTTCTGCACCCAACTCACTTATTGATAACTCGCTTCTCAATATTATAGTACCACTGCACTCTACAAGCTTGCAGATGCACAATATCTTCGTATTGTCTTCTCACGTGGGATTTGCAATTGAGAACCAATTGAGAACAGACAAGAAAAAAATCAATTAAGTTCATAGCAAGTTAATGCTAAATCGACAAAGTTAGTGTATTTGACTCAACCATTTTATACTAGGCATATCTTTGGTAATATCATATAATGATTTCTTTATCTATCGCCTAAGGCAAAATTACTAATGCATTTGATGCTGAGAATGAAGAATTAAATAGCTATACAAACGACAAGTATAGTTGTCTCTAGATACTTGCGTTTTTGCAGATTACGACTTGTGTCATTAAAACTATAGAATCCGTCAGCCTAAGAACAAAAGCCCTACATTGCTATAGTCTTTTTATTGGAGTATCAACTTGGGTATTACTAGAAATATCAATGTCCTTTAACAAATACTCATGGGAGTTTGATTTGAATATCTTGAAGTTTGTCTTCCTTTGCAAATTTCTAACACGCGATATCCTATAAGTAGAAGCACAGTGCCACCATAAACATCCTTTTTTCATAGTACACCTTGAATAGCCAGTTAGTACTGTCGTTGACATCTTTATGAGTAGCTTTACCAACCAAGAAAGTACTGCATCAAAAAAGTGGTGTAAATATATAGAGAAGAAATCAAGCATCCTAACAAACCACTTTCGATCATTCAATACTCAAATATTTAATTTAACTTCCAAACGAAAGATAAAGTACCTGTACATTTGCAACCAATGGCTGGCAATATCTAAAGCAAGCAATGACAAGAAAACCAAGCCAGGCCTGAAAAATATTATTTAGTAAACTCAAGCAGGCACTAAAATGTAGAGCAAGAGCCAAACATTACATATATAGGCTGAAACAAAGTTTACTATAGACTTGGGAGAGAATTACAAGTAGACAAGCAGTACTAATCCTGCGAGACAACATAAATCAGTCAAGAAACCCATCAAGTAGGAATAAGGGAAAATTAAGAACCACATTTAGAGAAAACTGGATACTTTTGCACGGTATCAGAATGGATCGATCCACGCTCAGCACACAATTAAAATTTTGAACTCTCCTATGTCAAAGTCCTAATTATCTGTAAGTTTAAGGCAGAGTACAAAACATCCTCTTTCTCATACCCTTTTGCTTTTACTCAATACTCAAAAGCACTGAGTTCATAGGTATGAAGAAACTACCACCAAGCTATCAGATTCTGAACCAAGCCAATTCCAAACCCACTTTTATACGTACAAAATCCATAACTGAGTATCCCACAGTCCCACCGATTTAGTTACCAACAAGCTTTTAATAACCGTCCCAGGGGATTCTACTGCATTTGTTAAATTCCTAACTAGAATTAAGTACCAAAGTGACATAAACTTAATAACGGTCGATATAGATAATCTCGTACCTTGGTTGAATTTTCGGGCGAACCAACCATCCAAAGCATCACATACAAAGCTGAACTCGAACATTCAATCAATCAAGATCCCATACAATTAGCACTTTGAAATAAGTTAAGAAAAGACGACGACTGGAATAAGCACTAAACATGGCTCTCATCTAATGAAATACAGTAGTGAAAAAAGCTTATTTTCAGAAAAGCATATGGCAAAGACAACACAATTCAACAGAATTCTTATGAATCCTGCAAAGCCTATATAAGCATTTTCACAAAATCATGAAAGATTGTGACTAGTATGATAATGAACATTTTCATAAAATTCTCATATATAATAATATAAAAACACAAGCAACAATATTTTACTGGAATGAATCATAATAAACTCAAAATCTGAAGCATTGTGCCGGAATAAATCACTTTATTAAAAAAAAAAATGAATCAACCTAATAGTACCAAGATGTTAGAGAAGGTACCTTTAGACATTCGAGGCTTGAAAGCCAAATAGACACCCGTAAATGCCAAGCTTCAGATTCCGATCTTTACGGCGACGTGCATGAATCTGAACTCCCCTCTTTTTGCTCTATCTCTTAGCAGCTTTGGTGGGTGGGTGTCTTGCGGGAGGGGGGAGGCGTTTGAGTTTAGGGGGAAAAAGGCTTATGTATTTGGGAAGAAATCTAAGTGGGAATTCATGGGTGGGTTGGATGCGGATGGAGGAAACTCTAATCTGGCGTGGATAGGGAGAATGGGTCACGGATGGATATGGTCAACTAGATTGGGGAGATGAATTAGACAAGGACAGTTTTGTCTCCTGCAAAATTAGATGGAGGGGTAGTTTGGGTACATAAAATGTGAGAATTTGAAAAACCCCTTGTTAAAAAATTTTTAGAAAAAAACTCACTTTTTCTTAATTTTACAAACAATAACCACCATTCACTAAAAGTTAACCTCAATTCCCACTTTTTCTTAATTTTCCCTTATGTGAGAGATGGCCAGTGTTGTAAGCTGAGGAGGGTGTTAGTGTAATTTACCGTGACAACGTATCGCCTAAACGTGTTAAAAATTGGACTCATTGGCTTTTGCCCATAGCAGACGAGAGTATAAACCCTAAGCAAGAAGAGGGAAATTGATACGGGACCTAACCTTGGGAAAAGAGTTTCAATAAATAGTTACTCGTTAAACGGGATCCTAAGTCGTTTCCCCCATTAGAGTTAGATGCTGGATTTGTCAGTTTTGGTTGAATTAACAGAGAAAAGATGAAAGCTAAAAATTTCCGGAAGAGAAGTATAGAAGATCGCCTTCTGGACAACGGCGGCTCCGATGACGAGCAAGAGAGGTACTTCTACAGATTTTCCCTAACACTCCAAAATCTAGCATATTCTATTTTGATTTCATGTACTTTAGTTCCTACAAATAGAGAATAAGAATACACGTTCAACAATCGTCAGATTGGCTTTGGAAGAGGTTAAGTTCCTTCAGAAACAGAGAGAGAAGAAGTCGGGAATTCCGGCATTACCCACAGCAGTGCAAGGTTCGGTCAACGCTGCCACAGGAGGCTCCCGCGGCGGTTTGGTTTCCAAAGCAAGCGACAAGAACGAAGGGGATGGCGAAAACGATGAGTTGGTTTTACAGGATACTTTCGCTCAGGAAACTGCTGTTATGGTGGAAGACCCCAATATGTACTCAACCTTCCTTTCCCTTTTCCCATACACGTTTTATGTTTATTTTCCCATAACTAATACATATAAATTACTGCACAAATCGTATGAACTTAACTTAATCCAAACAGTATCCATTTTTTGATGAGGGTCCGGTGGCCACTACCATTCGTCAATGTTCAGAATCATAACAAATAGCAAATCATGACGTATCCTTATTCTATAGTAGAACAACAGTAGGGTGTAACGGTTTTTTGCCACTTGAGTACAGAGCAGGAATAGTAAATATGAATTAATATGCTAAGGGTCTCTAACCACTCTAGTGTTGTGGACTGATGATTTTTTTTTTAAGAAGACCAGTGGTAGGAATGCTCTGGGTTTCAGTAGCGTCTGCTGCAGGAGGCTCTTGATATTTCACAGTTTACAGGGATCTAATGCATCATTTTCGAGTCTGGCTCTTGGGAAGCATTGACTTTGTACATAGTGGTGTTCACTGGGATCCCAAGTGCACTTTGCGGATAAGAATTCTTCAATAAAGGATTGGACCTGTCTCATGTCATGTGGAGGGAGGCTAACATGCATGGACAAGCTAGTCAAGGCAAGTAATTTTAAAGGACACGGAATCCAGCTATTGACGAAGCCCTGGATATTGTGGAGGATCTGTAACAGGATTCCTTGAGCATGTTGGAGGAGGCGCTTTCTAGTTTTGTCTCTGCCGTCCTCTAGTTTTGAATCCAAGTTTTGAAAATATGATACGACAACCCAAATTTTTGTCTTTTTTGCTCCTGAATGTTCGAGACCCTGTTCTTTCAGATTCTTGGATGTCAGCCAAGGCTCTGTCCATCTAACCCTCCATAGCCACTGCACTGGCGAGAGCCTTATGTCTGCACTGTGCAGCCTTTAGTAGTGGATTGTAACGAGAAAAAAGCAATTTTTAACTTGTGGAGCTGTTCTTTGTGTTTCTAACAGCAGTTTTCAATTTTTCCTTGTGGGTGTGTTGGTTTTTTTTTTTGGGTTGGGGGGGGGGGGGGGGGGCGTCGTGGTGGTGAATTCAACTCTTGCATGTTATCAAGTATGCTATTTGACAAGTAAACGTATGCATCTATATAATGAACAGGGTCAGGTATGTTGAACAAGAATTGGCGAAGAAAAGGGGGAAGCACAAAGATTTGATAAATCAAGTTGAGAATGATATAAAACATGCAGAGGATGAACTGTACAAAATACCGGAGCATCTTAAAGTGAGTGTTTGCTGGTACTCCTTTCTTATTTTAAAGTACTTTATGATACTCCTCTTTCCCCATTAGTAACCTATTTGCTGATTGCATACAAACATAAACAGAAGCTTCTGTTTTGGGTCGTTGCAATGTTTATCTAGTCCATAGAAAGCTATTTTTGGTGCATTTAGTCCATAAACAAGTTACGAATGGGATTACGGCTTGATGATTCTCATTTTGATGATGTAGGCATGCACTTGATTAAATTCTGCTGCTGTGCCATGCAGTAAAATTTCTGATGAACATGATATAGAAACTCGCTTTAAGCTGTAATTTTATTTGGATAGATTTTTCTACAGTATAAACTGTCTGATTCAGTTTGCATTTCGGATCAAATATCTATAGCGAAGGTTTCTCTGAGACTGAAAAAGTTATACAAGGCTATGACTCTGGAAAAAGGTTGTACGAGGATAATATATCTGTAGGCAAGCTTAGTCAAAGGGCTAGTTGGGTTTTTCTTTTTCTTTTTTGTGTTTTGGAGGGGTGGGGGTTTAATTAAAGATGTCTTTTTCTCGACCTTTGTTTCAGAAATCTTTGACTCTTCGAAGGATTCTCTTAGCTTCTTGAGGGAAGCACTTTCTTTGGAAGTGGAATTGGAGGTGAACGGCAAAGCCGCGATTGTGATGAAGCAGTTGTTGATATGGTAGACCTTGGCGTCTCTGCAGATTTGACAGGTCTACAATTGCAGGGGAGTCGATGTCTAGTACCCTAGGTAGTCAATGTACCTGACAAAAAAAATAAGTCAAATATCAAATATTTAACGAAAAATGTGCCCACTGGGTATGCATCAGATATGCTTGCCTATGCTTATGCACGACAGAGTGAGAGAAAAAGAAAAAAAGGGAAAGAAACGAGAAGCAGAGAGGGACTCACGATAGAGGAAGGAAACAAAAAAACAAAAGGAAAGAAACGAAAGGCGGAGGAAACAAAGACGAAACAGAGACGAGATGAGGAAACAAAGAGGAGGAGACCTGTGGGTCAGCGACGGCGGCGGAGGACCTTCGACAACGATGGCGAGACCTCTGGCGACGGCTATAGCGGTAGCAGCTGGCTTCTCTTCCTTCGGCGACTGTAGCCGTCAGATCCGTTGGCTTCGGCTTCGGTATCTTCGTCGACTGAGTTTCGGCAACACCGGCGACAGCTCCGGCAACACCGGCGACACCGGCGACACCCTTGATGTGGTCGGCAGACGGAAGACAACCGTGTCCGACATTCATCGATGAAGTGTCCGACATGGTGTCGGAAATTAAAAAAAAAAATCCGACACTGATTAGGCATGTCTGACACGTGTCGGCCGGTGTCCGGAGGGTGTCGGGGTGTCCGTCCGTTTAGGACACCATACCTCCACCTAGGAGAGGTGTCCGTGGTACCTAGCTAGTACCAGACTTATGTAGCACTTTATGACCTTCTCGATGTTTATACCCTTGCTCATCTTACTAAGACAGGATGTCTTTTCAATTTGATCATGCTTCTACTTCTTGTTCCAGCCACTAGGGGGGGGGGGGGGGGGCTTGGTTGGACTCTTGGAATTCTTTTCTTTCTATTTTGGGGGCACGGTGGGCTGGGGGATCTTGGGTAAGGATTTTAGCGGCAAGGGATTCCTATTCTGAGGGCTCGTCCTACCGGACGTGTTCTATATTGGAGCAGATTAGATATATGTATGCAGTTCAATTTGTTAGGTGACAAATAACTGAGATATTAAACTTTTGGATCATTAGTTAGAGTTCTTTAGTTATTCCTCTTTCTCCATTAACTTGCACTGCACTGAGAACTCATAATTTAAGCACGTTTTCAATGCAGATATCTATGCACTAGTGCAGTACCTTGAACATTTCCCTTCCATGCCTTACATTTTACCCATTAAATTGATTCTGCAACCAAAAGCTTTCCATAGCAAGTTAATTTCAAGTTTTTTTTTAATCCCTCTCGATGTAACTTCCGTTTGGTAATCATTTTCTTCGTTCTCATTTTCATGTTTTCAAAAAAATGATAAAGATTCCTTTTCTGAAAACAGAAAACATGTATTAGCTTGTCTGTTTACAATTTTATTAATTCTGAAAATAGATTCTTAAATGAATGCCATAGGAAAAATATTAAGATACCTCTACGTTGTTCGAAAAAGTTTTAAACACATCTGACCGTCAAACTGAGTGAGTGAATATGAATAATATATTTGCAAGGAGGTCATGAATGGTGTTTTTGGAAACAGAGATTGGAAATGGTAACCAAACGAGAAAAACTGAGAATTGGAGATTCAGAAACGGCAAAGAAAGTGTTTAAACGAAGCATCAGAGTGGGGCATAGTAGAATAAGAGGTGGGAGCAACGAGAGCAGGTGCAGAAGATGGATTGGGAACGCTAGAATCCTCTAGAAAAAGAGAAGCAATGTGGAGTAGAAAAAGAGATAAATAGGGCCATTAGGAAGACCAATGACTATATTATCGTAAATTTTATATTTTGAACATTAAGACACTGTTCACTTCCTATGCCTCTTAAAACTTGGACCAAGAAGTCGAGCCTCCAATCCACTTGTAGGCGCTTTTTCTTTTGATTGATTGTCTAATTTGGCTGCAGGAATTTTGATTATAAACAACATTTTATTAGCAAAACAACACGCACGTGCACACGTCACATGGGTGTCATTCAATATTGGCTTATATTGCTGTTGATACGAAAAAGGGGTTTGCTGCTACGTGGAGGTGCCACAAAGGATGCAGTCTGAGTCAGCTTCCAGGTAGACAAAGTAGGAGATGACAAGGACGGAGTAAGGGCTGGGAGCAAGGCTCCCCAGACAGGTCGCGAGGGCTGGCAGAGCCGCGTAGGCAGGGCGACGACGAACAAGGCTAACGGTCGACTCGTCCGTGTCAAGGGTGCAGCGTCAAGGGTCCGGTGACCAAGGTTCAAATGTGTTTCTCTCACTAGAATTCCAGAGAGAATGTCTTTTTAGAGAGAGAAAGTGAAAAGTCCAAATGAGAGGAAAGATCCTTGAATAAGCTCCAAAGTCCACTATTTATAGGCAAAAATGTGCATGTGTCATAAGTTGACATGTGTCACCCCCGGGAACGACACGTTGCCAGGGGGTCCAAAGTACCAATTCTCCGTTGGACTGTCGGTCCCTAAGTCCGTGCTGCCCTGCACTCGCAGCATCTCTCTGCCCGTCTGAGGAGACTGATCACTCTGTAGTAGCATGATCAGAGTAGCCTGTTGCCCCAGCCTCCAGTCCAAGCCCTTACTGAATCCCACAAGGTGCGTCAAGAGACGCGCAAAGAACTTGACAGCGGTGAGGGTTGCCCCTGTAGCCAACTGCCAGGCGAACTAGGTGCGATGCCCTTCGAGGACCTGCTCCTGTCCCGGAGTGACCCGGGGGTCATTGCCCTGGTAGTGTCGACGATTAACAGTGACATGAGTGGCCATGGTCGCCGCTTGGTGCTTAGAGTCCGTTGCGGTGAAGTCTTCGCGTCGGAGCTCCCTGCAAGTGTGATGTTAGTGGCTTTAAGGTTGTGCTGACGATGGCTGCTGCGAGGGCCAGAGCCCCTGGTGATTGAGCCGGCGACGACACGAAGTCCGTCCCGCAGTTTGATTGAGCCGGCAATGGCCTCAAGCCCATCCCGTAGTTTGATTGAGCCGGCGATGGCGCTAAGCCAGTAGCAAAGGCGCAAAGCCCATCCCGTAGTTTGATTGAGCCGGCGATGGCGCTAAGCCAGCGAAGCCGCGAAGCCCATCCCGTAGTTTGATTGAGCCGGTGATGGCTCTATGCTCGCGAAGGAGCAAAGCCCATCCCGTAGTTTGATTGAGCCGGCGATGGCACTAAGCCTGCAAAGGCACAAAGCCCATCCCGTAGTTTGATTAAGCCGGCGATGGCCTCAAGCCCATCCCGTAGTTTGATTGAGCCGGCGATGGCGCTAAGCCCGCGAAGGCTCGAAGCCCATCCCGTAGTTTGATTGAGCCGGCGATGGCGCTAAGCCAGCGAAGGCGCAAAGCCCATCCCGTAGAGAGGGGTCTTCGTGCCGGAGCACTACGAGCGGAGCCCCCGGAATGCTGCACACTCCGGAGAGTGGGTCGAAGCATGTTCCACGTCCATGGTGGGGGCGCATGGTGTGGTGAATAAGTGTGATGCCCGGAGGCCTGTAACATGGTTGTGGCGCAAGGGCGCGGCGACGACTGTCGCGGAGCATACTTGGTGCCGGGGGCACGTATCATAAGCATGGCGCAAGGGCGCGGCGACGACTGTCGCGGAGCAATACTTGGTGCCGGGGGCACGTATCATAAGCATGGTGCATACTTGGTGCCGGGGGCATGTATCATAAGCATGGCGCAAGGGCGCAGTGACGACTGTCAGGGAGCAATACTTGGTGCCGAGGGCACGTATCATAAGCATGGCGTAAGGGTGCAGCGATGACTGTCGCAGAGCAATACTTGGTGCCAGAGGCACGTATCATAAGCATGGCGCAAGGGTACAGCGACGACTGTCGCAGAGCAATACTTGGTGTCGGGGCACGTATCCTAAGAATGGCACAAGGGCGCGGCGACGACTGTCGCGGAGCAATACTTGAGATAGTATGCTGCCGCCGTGACGATTGCGCACAGTGGGTGAGGCGCGTCATGTGATCATTGGCGTTGAGCGCGCATGGTAGAGAGCGCAATGAGCGGGTGCCGGCGACGGGGGTCGCAAAGAGGGCACACGGGTGACGGGAGTCGCAGAGTTGACATGCTGACGCGGGCAACGAAGGTCGCAGAGATGGCGCGCTGGCGACGAGAGTCGCGAAGTTGGAGCGAGGGCGACCGAAGTCGCAGAGTTATCGTGCGGACGCGGGCAAGCTGTCGCGCGGAAGCGGGCGATGAAGGTCGCAGAGATGGTGCGCGGGCGACGAGAGTCGTGGAGATAGCGCGCGGGTGACAGGAGTCGCGGAGTCGGCGCGAGGGCGACGAGAGTCGCGAAGGAGCGCGGGCGACGGGAGTCGCGGAGCTGTCGCGGGGACGCGAGCGACAAAGGTGTGCGGGCGACGAGAGTCGCTGAGCCGGCGGCTGGACGCGGGCGACGGAGGTCGAGGAGATGGCACACGGCGACGAGAGTCGCAGAGCTGGCGCGCGGCGACGAGAGTCGCCGAGATGGAGCGCGGATGCGGGCGACGAGAGGTCGTCGAGATGGTGTGCGGACGACGAGAGTCGCGGAGTCAGGGCGCATGCGATGGGAGTCGTAGAGCTGTTGCGCGGACGCGGGTGACGAAAGTCGTGGAGATGGCACGCGGGCGACAAGAGTCGCGGAGATAGCGCGGGCGACGAGAGTCCCGGAGTTGGAGCGCGAGCGACGAGCGACCGCGATTGAAGGTTGTCGAGGCAACGGAGCGTGAGAACTAGCGAATGGTCGTCGCGGCGACGGAGCGCGGCGGCGAGTGACGGTCGTTACGACTACGGCGCACGACCGTGAGCGACGGTCGTCGGTTGTCAAGGTAGGTGGCCGACCCCTTTGGGTGGCCGACCCCCTCGGGTGGCCGACCCTGTAAGGGGGAAGGCACACCAAGGTTGCTTCACAACGAGAAAATGCATGATGACTTGATTATGTGACGCTTTGACCGGCATGTGAGCGTTGAAAAGTTGACCGTTGACTGGGTCATGTGTCGCGCAAAGTGGGTCCCTTAGCGGGCCCTGGGATGCGGTCAGAATAGGGTATGAACAATTGCTTTCATACATTATTCCTTATACTTTGTAGTCAACTTTAACTCTGCTAATTCAGATTTGCGTAGTCCCCATGACCCCCCTGATCTCATGTATGTGATTGATTTTACATATTGGTTTCCTATATGTGTTACTAGGTGAAGAGGCGAAATTCAGAAGAAAGCTCTACTCAGTGGACTACTGGTATTGCAGAAATTCAGCTTCCGATTGAGTATGCCCTGGCTTAGCTGCTAATGTACAAGTGCCTTACTCTGTTCTATGCGTCTATGCCGTACAAATGTTGTGAAAAAGGAAATCTTTTGCTATATGCTGCTATGGTCGCAATGAGAAATAAACTTTTCATGGATTAGCTTCTGCAATATTCTTGACCTAACCATTTTTTGTAATTTCTGTTTTACTGTTTTTCTAATGGTTGCAGATACAAGCTGAGGAACATTGAGGAGACAGAGGCTGCCAAGAAGCTCCTACAAGAGAAGAGGCTCATGGGTCGCACCAAAACTGACCCCAGCATTCCCTCAAGTTACAGTGCAGATTATTTCCAACGTGGCAAGGATTATGCTGAGAGACTTCGGAGAGGTAGTTACAGTAACTTCTTATTCTCTTTCAGACATACATGCACAAACATAAACCGAAGTTCAAGTGTGCCGTAAATTCAAAATTTTTGCCTCGAGTTATAATCCATTTTCTTTCGCTATATTTGCTGTAATTTGTTTTGCCTATGCTCTCTAGTGACATTTTTTCTTTAACAAAATGGTTGAGCGGCAATTACCCCTGAAGAAAGCAAAGGAAAACCAGTGGTTGCAGGAGATAATTTCACCTCTGGGTGCTATGCTTTGGACAATGTAGGAGCCTTCAAATAGTTCCCGTTGCCGGCAGCCTGTAGGGAAGTTGGGAGTGGGGGGTTAAATAATACTTTCTTCGTGGTTATTGAACTAGTTTTTACTAATTGTGATTCGAGTTAGTAATCAGCATCCGGACAATGCATATTTACTCATGGTTACATACTCTGACCAAATTTTCTTTCCACGTGCCTTTCCTTGTACTGAACAAAATGTGGAATCGTGGCAGAACATCCCGAGCTTTACAAAGACACGGCCACAGAGAGCAGTGGTTTGGAATCTAGACCAGGTGATATCAACCCAGATGTCACTAGACGAAGACAAGCTGCGACAGATGAATTGATGCTTGAGCGCTTCCGCAAACGAGAACGACATCGTGTGATGCGGAGATAATATCAAAGTATTTGATACTGAACTAACTTCGATACCTTTGCGTCGTTGTTGTAAAAGTGGTCTCCTATTAGTCATCTTTGTCTTACATGATAATTTGGAAGTTTTATTCTGTCGAAGTAGATAATAGCATTACTAAGCTTTCAGCTTGGGACAGCATTTCTACGCTTGCACGCATTGTCACTGCCATCTGCCCTTTATCTCCTCCTGCCTGCCATCTGCCCTTTATCTCCTCCTGCCATAGGGCATCGTTCCGATATCTTCACCGTCCCCAGGGCTGGTCTCTTGATGATTAATAGTCTCGTTGTATCATGACAATCTTGTGGCAAGCTGAAAATGGTGGGGATGCTGTAGATTCACTAGGGAGAGGTGAAAGAAGAGACGGATGATGAGAACAACCCGTCAAACCCTCTAAAGGGGAAAATACTCACCATCACCATTTCCGCAAAATAGGGCTAGGGAAGCACAATCTGATGAAAGATGAAGGGCGCGTTTTACCAACCAGCTACTTGATGATTGAATTGCACGGGGTGTAAATACAGGATACTAAAACATTCCAGGACATGCAAGTTGGCATGTAATTACAGTAAGAGCAAAAGATTATGTTGGTGTTCAGGAAGATTCATGATATTCAAGCTATCAAATCTCTTGGGGCTTCGCAATATCAATTCCACTCGGGGTTTTCAGAAAGTAGACCATATAATTCACTTGCTTACAATTGACGATTTCTTTTCATATACCAGGATACCTTCAGTACTAATGCTTTTCAGTAGTGTATATTTCCTACATCTACACATGCTTTGCTCATCGTGAAAGAATGTCTCCGGCTTTAATCCCAGGTCACCACTGCTACAAACCCTATGCATCAAGGTTCCATCGTTATACTTGTAGACGACCCTTCCATCTGATCACCAACAGCAAATGAAGTCAGCGTCATATGTATAACTAAAAGCAACTTGAACAACTAGCGTAAGCTAGAGTGATCAATGGCGGCCTATGTTCTTGTAAAATAGGACATATGTTGAGATTTACCTCTAGTAGTCCTGAACGTTTTGAAGTAGAGACCGAGCATTGTGCAAAAGGGCACTCGTTTCCTCGTTTGAGGCATCGAGCATGCGCAGTTCCTTAATCTCCTCTTGCCATTTTTCCATTTGTTCCTTGTGAATCCTGCAACCAGCAAAATTTCGAAGCTTGTAATTAAAACACTCCTGTAGGTATCAATCTGGATTTTTCATTTCATTGAATCACAAGATCACTAACACACATGATCAACCGTTCTTCAAATTCATTACTCAGTTCCTTCAAAAGTGACTTGCCTGACTCCAGGAGCTCAGATACCTTCATAAAACAATATTACAACAGAATTAGAAACCAACGAGAGCTTTGCTAAGAAATGGGAGGAATGTCTCGAGACTATACAGATCATGGCTTCCTTGAGATGATACCAGCTGAGTGAAGCTATCAATCTTTTCAAGAATGTGACTGATGTCCAGCTCCATCTGTTCAGATGCTGGAGCATTGGTCTCAGTTTCTTCTCCTAGAAGCTCTAGAGCTGCTGCGTTGCCTACCATCATTTCCTTTTCTTCCACCTAAAATTAAACATCATAAAAACATATTTGAAAGGAATTTCCACTACTTCGCTTAAGTAGTTTAAGGACATAAAAAGGGAGATACAGATGGTTTCAAGCGCTTCTTCATGACTTCAGTCCCTTGGTTTTCCATGCTGATGACTCTTTTCAAAGACTGGAGAAAGGCAGCATATATGGTCTTAACGGTAAAATTCAAAGAGAAGTCACTAAAATAACATTAATAACAAGTTTCGCGCTATCCTGATGAGACTCTGCAAATACTGGAGAAGGGCAGCATATGGTCTACTGATTAGATTCAAAGATAAGTCATTAAATAACATTAATAACAAGTTTCGTGCAAGAAAGCAGGTGTGCGCGCGCGCGCGCGCAAGAGAGATGCCAAATTGCTGGTGCCAGATGTCCCTGCCTCTATACATATGTGGTGTAGGACAACAAATTTACGTTCATAGAAATCGGTGCGCACCGACCTGTGACCACCGGCGATCGGTGACCACCGGAGAGATCTGCGACCACCGGCGACAACAGGCAAGGAATCTGAGAGGAGAGAAGAGACCGGAAAGAAGGAGAAGAAGAAGCAGAAGAAGAAGAAGGAGAAGGAGAAGCAGGAGGAGGAATTCTCACCGGCGACCCAAGGTAGCGTGCGGCTTCAGGAGAAAAAGAAGATTGGAAAACCTATGAACAGGGAATACCGATCTTTTACTTTTGACTTTTTGACTTATACCCACAAATTTGTTATTTTATTTTAGTACCCACTTATTAACTTATTACTTAAATCAGCCCTAATGCTTCAAAGAAATAAAAGTAATGCACATACAAACAATTCTAATATTTATAAAATAGCCTATTAAACTTAAGAAACTCTCACTAATGTGGTTGGAAGATTTATGTTTTTTTTCCTATCTATCTAGTACATATTAAGATTCAAATTGTTTAGAAATTCAATATGAAGTGTATATAGTTAAAAAAAAACCCACAATTTATCATATTCCCACTGCACCTGTATTCTAAAATCTTCACAAATATCATATCCACATACCTGCACTCGTATCGTATTTGCACGTGTACCCGTGTCCGTGCTTCCTCAAGCCTTGAGACGTCATAATTAAAAGTATGAGCTTAACAATCAAAGAGATATCGAAAACAAGGTTTACAGAAATTGTCACTAGAAGTTACACAGCCTTGACTGCTTAAGGTAGTTGATTAATTGTTACAGACGATCAAAGGAACCTGATAGCCTAGATAAATAGGAATAGTTTTAAGTGGTCAACAATAGTTCTGAGAGGGTAGGTCCTTTGGAGGAATTTAATAAACAAGGACGGTAATGTTAGATTTACGTTGACAATGTGGTAATACGTGCTATATTCCGTCCCGCAAATCGAAGAGATATTGGGCTCACAAATGTCACAAGAAATGGAAAACAGGACCGAGTATTCGTGCACAAAGGAACAGGCTAAATATGGTTCAAGAAGAGATATACATGATCTAATTATCACCTAATCAAGACATGGAAACCCTAAAATGTAGAGAAAAACGAAGTTAAGGGATTAGCCAAAAGTACAAGCACAAAGATCTCTCTTACAGAAAAAGCTCTCGTAAACAATACACCTACACAAATCTCTGTAACGGAAACATGCTAAAAATTGTCAATATTGTACCGGTAACAACTATACCGGATGATACGTATCACTTTTGCTTTTTACAAGGACGATATCCCTTCACATTTCGTATCGGTCAAAATATCGCTTTGTACTAGTTGTACTAGCAAGTATATGCGATACTAACTAATAACTATATACCAATCGAGATAGTGTTATGTACCGATTCCATATAAAAATTATATTATGTACAAATTTTGTTGGAAAAAAGACTAAATAGAAAGAAAAAAAAAATACCCTAGGCTCTATTGTATCGATTAGAGCTTCTATAGCCTCTTCTCACAATATTTATTATAATTTGCAAAATCTTGAGTAAGTTTCCAATTTTCATCACAATTTTCGGTTTGCTTTTACTTTTCCTCTTAACTTTCATTTACTTCATAACTGGAAGCTTTCATCACATTCTTTCATTTACATGATGCACTGCTTTATACAATAAGAAATCATTTCGCTACTGAGATAGTTCATAAAGGAAATAATTCTGAAATAGATAATTCATTTAAAACAAGATATTTGTTCCTAAGGTCACCGTATGATAAGAAACAACTTAATTAAAAAGGATGTAATTCAAGCTATATAAGAACAAACAGTTTATTTTATCGGAACTATGAGAGAAAAACTATGTTTATATAATTATAATACGCTAACGAATAAGTATTGTATATGAATATAATTAATGACAAATTCGTGAAGGTATCGAGATGTGTAATATCCCGACCTTCGGGAGCCGATTAAAATAACCATTCGGGCTCCGAAAAATAAACGGGCACTAATTTTGAATAATACTCGGATATTAGAAGCTTGTGGAAAGAACCTAAGGTGTAATGATTTAAGCTAAGCAGTTTGTGATCTAGTAGTTTGAAGAAATTGAGTTGATGTTGAATTAGATAATTTGGAATATGTATTAGTGAACATGTTTGACAGGTGTGATGTGATCCGGTAAGTTAACGACCCGGGAGTTCGGGGCGGCGGGGCTCCGGAAATTCCAGGGGCGTTACAAGATGATAGTGGTACCTGTACGTACCATTTCACGGAGGAAACTAGTGCGCACTCTGTTACGATATTTATAACTATGATTTAATCAACTTCCCAAGTATAAGCACATACAAAAGAGTGTGTGCACGCGTGTGTAGCAGTGGATGCAAGTGCCCCGTGCAAGATTTAGTACACTCCATCATTTGGTAGTAATTTTTGCTCATCTCGTAAAAGGTGCACCTCATAAGGCAGGAATGCACCATAGCCCCTCTCTTTTAACGATGATTTAATGAGTGGTACGTGGGAATTTCAGACAATTGATAGAAAGAGCCAAGCATGAGAGAGAGAGAGAGAGAGAGAGAGAGAGAGAGAGAGAGAGAGAGAGAGAGAGAGAGAGAGCAACAACTATACATTTTATTGTCTAAAGGACTTTGGTATATTCTGATCATTTATCGATCCGAAGGTTATTACAAAGATGACCAAGTTCAGGCCTCGCCTCCATCCAAGTTGTAAACTTGATGTCGATTGCAGAAGTACAATAAAGGTAGGATCGAAAAGCGATTAGGAAAAGGTACCGCCTGCACATGTACGAAAGATCATCATTATAAACTTGTCCTTCCCCCCCCCCCCCCCCCCCCCCCCAAAACACTGCAAATCATATGCCAGAGCATCATTCTTCGGTTGCTGTAGCCTATGTTACATGACTCGTCCGTGTGTCGATTTGTCTACTTTTCAAAATCCAAGACATGAGGATACAGTAAAAATATTCCTACCTAGACTTGTTTCTTACTTATTCCTTAGTTCACAACGTGTTTCATGATATGCATATCGTTTTAATCTAAAACTGAGATCATCTCAAAACAATAACAAACCAAAAAAAACACTATAACATAATGTTCCTAGTGGCATATCCTACGGGATGCGTCCGACACATATCCCATACCCATGTCCAATTGTCGAGTGTCCAACACTAGTTTTTCACGCATTTTAAAAAGTCCATATAACATAAGTTGTAACTGTTTAGGCACAACTGAAGCTCTTTGATTTATGAAAAGAGTCAATCCCTTCAAATCCATAGACCGCCTCCCTAAAATGCTAAGCATACAACTTACATGCATTTAGGAGCCAAAGTTAAAAGGGTATGCAAACACATTAAACAGGTCAAACACATGCTGCGACAGATCAATGAGAGCACTAACTTGCACTAAGAGGCAAGGTGGTCAAAGTTTGACACTAGAGTAAAATTTCAAATACTCAAGGGTATCAATGCCTATTTTAGTGCGAAACCCCACATCAGTTATGGGATAGATTGTGATTGCTGTCATAAGATCTTTGCCCCTGATCTACGTACTTGACTAGCCAATTTCAGAGAGGCATTATACCATGTTGGGGCTGTGGACTTGGGTTATAGTATTATGCTATCCCACTATAGACGCGCGAAGGATTGTGAATGGCCTTAAATGACCTTGCCCTTTACTCATAAGCATTGAAACTGGCTAGCCCTTTTCAAGGAAGCATTGCCCTGTCGTGGGGTCGTGGATCATTACATATGGTATCAGAGCCTACTTTCAAAAGCTCGAACCTGGTCTATTTGGTTGGGTTGCCAAAAGGTCAGACAAGAACGCATATTCTTATTAGGTTATCCAAGCGGGTTGCTGGTACTTTCCAACAATAACCAACGAGATAGACTTTGGGCCAAGTGGCACTAAGGTTTACATCGAGCCATAGCGAGATCTCTAAGGTATAAGGAGGGGAAATTGTGATATACCATATCAATTATGTTGTGGCATAGATTGTGATTGGCCTTATAAGACCTTGTCCATGAACTCATTAGTTCTTTTCGCTAGCCCTTTTGAGGGAGGCATTATTATGTGACATGGTCGTTGACCGAGTTATTATAAATGGTATTAGATCAACTCTTAGCTCAGCTCGAGTCGTCGGTCAGGTTACTAATATGGGGTCATGTAAGGATGCTAAGCCATAAGGAAGGGAGATTGTGATATCTCACATCTAATGTGGGATAGTGGTGATTGGTCTAACACGACCGTGCCCATGAACTCACTCATAAGTACCTACTTGGCCAGCCCTTTTGAGAGCGGAAATGCATGCAAGTAGGGCCGGGACTGGGTCATTATACACGCTAAAACTCCATCTATCAAATTCTTACCAGGCATGATACTAATACTGAATTTTCCTTCCTCAAAATCAAGGCGGCATACAGATGCTAGCCACTTTCCACCAGATAAAGTAAAAGCTGTTCTTCAAGATTAATCTATAAAATAAACTGCTAAAGGGTTACCAAATTATGAATGCCCCTGCTTCTTGGATCCTTTCCGAAAGTAATTACCACAACCTTCACCATTTCATTATTCTGAGTGCCGTAAGGCAAGATTTTCATAAGACCACTCATACCTTAAAAGTAATGAAAGAATTTGTCCGCCACACATGTAACTCAGTCTCTTTTATTCATTAATGAAGAAGTAAAGCTTTTTGTCCAACTTAAAGGGAAGTTGAGACTCGCCGATTACGAGGGAAATTGGACTAACCTTAGAGCTTTAATACCCATATCCAGAAGGTATGCTCGATGTTCATCATCGCCGACTGGACATTTCTTAAGTTTCTTACTGTAGTAGAAAATGTCATCTCGCAAATTTCCAGCACCTGCACACCTGTAGAACAGAGGGATGGAGTCAGCATCACTGCATGAGGGAAGCATCAATTTCATCCCTTTTTATCATAACTACAAGTATCCGCATAACGTGAGTCCATAAGGGTGGGGGGAAGGCAGTGGAAATCTAAATGTGTCAAGCTTCCAACTGAAGTGGCATACCTTTCTATAACAATGTCAACATCCGCTTTACTCTCGGGACCATGTACAAGAACTCTGGTAAGGCTTAGTATGTCGCGATAATCACCCATTTTATGCGCTTCGTCGTCAGAAGTGAGGTAAGATAAGTTCTCGAAAGGTGAAGCAGATATTCGTGGAGTGCCAACCAGTGATCGAGGATTATGTAATGCTAACTTTCCCTCTGCTTCAAGCCTTATACAAATAATAGCCATTGCATAAGCAACCCCTCCGAATCCTGTATGCGATACAAACAGATAAGATCCGACCGAGCTGTAGAAAAAAAAATGGTTTTCGTTAGATCATATCTTGTAGTAGGAAATTTTTTCAGAAAAAAACAATTCAAGATTGACACCATCAAGTAGTACATACGCACTAATTAACTGCTGATGATACAAGGTGAATCGCAATGTGGAATATGCTTTTTACTCTGGCTTATTTTTGGTACGTGTCCAATCAGTGGGTAAATGCCTTATCTTATAGCTTTTGGAACACAAGATCAGGAGGTGACTGCCATCCCCTAACGGTAAAACAATGTATTGCAGGCGAGACAGGATATATCTTGAGGGATTAAATGCACAAGATGTGTGCTGTGGTCCCTAATCTTTCCCTTTATTAACAATAGAAGGAAATAAAACAGCCTACTGAAACCCTAGATCGGATCCAAAAGAGCCAAGTGAACATTCCCACCACCAGAAATATCCCAAATGAAAAACAACTGAGTCAGCTGCCATTCTACATGTACTTCTGGAAAAACATATTGTCGTCATCAAATTTACCTGGCCAGTGTTTGGGAATTCAGAGTTTCCGTTATTTTAATAATGAAACTCCATATGTTTATCGTTTCAAAATTTTCTCAAATTTGCTCAAATGTGGGCCTATTTGACTTTAAATTCGGACTTAGCTTCTTTTTGGCAGTCAATGGCACTTGTGCAACTGAGATATGCTGCCGCAGTAGCTAATTCTGTGGTTGGATTTTTCAAAGAGAAGTCATCTCTTAAAATAACATATGAACGTGGAGTCTTTTCATTTGTCAATGGCTTTTATATGCTCTGTTTATGTCATTTGTTTGGAAAACTGGTGGAGAACTCTTATCTGCCAAATTTTGCTAGGGTCCAGCTTCCAAGTTTGAAGGTGTGCGCAACACTCTAGTATACCATAATCACAATAGTCTCTGTAGGTTTTGCAGACTCCTTTTTTTCCCTCACACCATATTATTATGGCACAGAATTATTTGCAAGTTTCCAGTTGTTGGGTAAACAAGACAGCCAGTTCAGAGGCTGACAAGATGAATCCCCATTTTGTCTCGAAGATAAGGTTTTCTTGGTTCTTAATTGGGATTTCAGTGGAGTCTCCAGGATGGTAGCTTTCATAGGTTTCAGGAGTGGGGTTAGACAGTGGCAGAAAAAGGACCATCAAGGGACAGCAACCTTTATTCTTTACTGGACCAGATAAATGAACTTTCACATGCAAATACACCACTCATTATCTGTTAGCTACCTTTTTACAGATTTAACAAACTAAATGCAATTTCATCTCCTTATTCGTCAATATTGTATCCAAAATGATTGGATCACATTTTCACAAATCTAAGTAGGTTTGATGTTTTAAAAAGCTTCAAGTAGATGTGGACTTTTAAGATCATTTTTCACACATCAGATTTGAGACACCGCAGAGTTGATTCACTGTGCTGATTCCACATGGATGACCATCCTTCAATGTTACATTTTTTCAAGTTCACAAGTTTTCAGTAGGGCTGAGCACCAAGACGGTTAATGGGTCGTTGTCGTAGGGGTTTCAATTGGGAAGTATGTTGATTGCAAAGCATAATGAGCTTTTATTATGTCTGAACAGTGTAACTCAGCGGTGGTTGTGAGATGGTGGTGGTGAACTGTTGGTGGCCTAGTGGTGGTGATTGAATGTTGGTTGCAGATTGGTGTTCGGAGAAAAATGGAGATCTGATGCTATCCATATTGGTGGTGGTGATGAAATATTCGTGGCTTGTCGGAGAGAGGAATTGTCTATGGTGGGTGGTCTTGAGTGGTGTCTGTGAGACATGGTGGTGGTTATTGGTGTTGGTTGTGATGTACAATATTTTTCTATGGTGTAGACATCTCAGCAAGCTCATCCGGTTGAAGACGTTGGCAGAAAACTTATAGAGGCTTCTCATAGGCATAGAGCTAGCTCAATGTAATTACCTTCACTTGTAGAATCATATAGGATGTAAAGAATATACCAGATTTTGCACCAAGTAATAAAGAAAAGAATCGAAAAATAATAACAAAAAATAAAGGCACACTAGGTACAAGATTTACGTGATTCGGCGAAAGCCTACTCCACGGCGGTAGCAGCGATTTCATTATGTTTGCCAATGGAGATTACAGATCAATGTCTCTCTCACCAAACCCTATTAAAGAACGACTCCTCTTTCTTGAGTTTAAAACACAATACAAGACGACTTATATATACTTGGAGATAAGTAGTGATTTATATACTTGGAGATAAGTAGTGATCTTCTCTAAATAACCAATTTGGGACAAGACGACTTATATACTAAGGGCCAAGTCGCGATTTATTCTCAATAACTGATGTGGGACACCCACACATTCAGGGTCTTTTATCCAAGACAAATTATCAGAAATCTCCATCTTGGCTTCGATAAAACAAGCCACAAACAACCTGAAAATACCATCTGCTGCTACCACACCTGCCCCCTAGGGCTGCACCTCAAATACTGCTGATACCGATCAAATCTAAGCATTGTTTAAACTTGATCACTGGAATGTGCTTTGTCATCATGTCCGCTGAGTTTTCAAATGCGGAAATCTTTTCTACCATAACAGTACTCTGAAAAACCACATCCAGAATAAAATGAAACCTGACATCAATGTGCTTGGTCCGCTCATGGAACATCAGATTTTTGGTCAGATGTATGGCACTTTGGCTGTCGCAGTAAACAATACTAGACTACTGCTTCAACCCCAAATCACTAACCAAGCCCTTTAACCAAATGGCTTCCTTCACTGCTTCGGTCGCCGCTATGTACTCAGCTTCCGTAGTAGACAAGGCAACAATAGTCTGTAAAGTAGCCTTCCAACTGATCACACCGCTCGAAAAGTGAAGATATAGCATGTCAAAGATCTCCTCCTATCCAATCTCCACCGTAGTCTGAATCCACATATCCAACAACTCTACCATTCGCATCACTGCCCCGATGATAGACTAAACCAGTATCAACAGTACCTCTCAGGTATCGAAGTATCCACTTCACTGCCTGCCAATGAGCTTTCCCAGGATTACCCAAGTACCTGCTAACCACACTAACCGCATGAGAAATATCGAGTCTCATACAAACCATAACATACATGAGACTGCCTACTGCACTAGCATATGGAACACATGCCATGTGCTCCACCTTCTTCTGGGTCTGCAGGGAATTAGTTGTTGAAAGCTTGAAGTGTCCCGCCAAAGGAGTAGTCACAGGTTTGGAATTTTTCATATCGAAGCGCTGCAGTACTCGCTCAATGTACTTTTTTTGGGACAAGTACAAAAATCCTGCAGGTCGATCCCTCTAAATCTCTATCCATAATATCCTCTTTGCTGCACCCAAGTCTTTCATCTCAAATTCCCTTTTCAACTGCTCTTTCAAACCGTTAATATCTGACATCATTTTTGAAGCAATCAACATGTCATCAACATACAACAACAAGTATATATGAGAACCATCCACGAGCCATTGGTGATACACACAACTGTCATAGGCAATCCTGGTGTAACCTCTCTGCCATGCAAGTGTCGAACCGCTTGAACCACTGCCTTGGAAATAGCTTTAATCCATACAAGGATTTCTTCAACAAGCAAAACATGATCTTCCTTATCCTGGATCACGAACTCCTCTGGCTGATGCATGAATATCTGCTCTTCCAACTCACCACGTAGAAAAAGCTGTCTTGACATCTAGTTGTTCTAACTCCAAGTCACACAGAGCAACCATAGCAAGCAACACTCTTATCAAAGTATGTTTACTATAAGAGAATATTTCATTGTAATCAATACCTTCTCTCTGGGTAAAGCCCTTAGCTACCAAGCGTGCTTTATACCTTGCATCTTCTGTTCCAGGAATTCCCTCATTCTTGTAGACCCATTTGCAACCAATAATCTTCTGGCCCACATGTAGTTTCACCAATTCCCATGTTTCTTGTAAAGAGATTCCATCTCCTCACTCACAGCAACTGTCCACTGCGCTAATTTCGTGCTCTTGATAGCCTCTTCGTATGTAACAGGATCTTCAACCTCATTACTCTCTGCCACACTAAGAGCATAAGCAACCATATCCGTACATCCATACTTCTGAAGACGTCGAATTTCTTTTCTCGATTTGTTTCTGGCAATGCTATATTGCTGTTCCTGAGGTTCTTCATCCTCTTCGGTAGAATGAGAACTATCCTCCTTACCTGTAGGAATTTTAGTCAAAGAATCAGGAGCTCGGACCTCCAGCTCCACCTTCTTCCTGGCACCGTGGTCTTTCCCTGCATCAATTAACTTCTCCTTCTTCGAAAGCATCGAAGACTAATCAAAGGTCACATCTCTGCTAATTATGAACCTGGATGACTTAGAATCAAGACACCACAACCGGTACCCTTTTACCCCACTTGCATAGTCTAAGAAAATGCACTTCTTCGCTCTCGACTCAAGTTTACCATCATTAACATAAGCATAAGCAGGATAACCAAATATCATCAAATTTTCATAATTAGCATGCTTACAAGAGTCTTGCAATCAATTCCAGTCGATGGAGACCTATTCACCAAATATGCAGCTGTGTTAACAACGTTTGCCCGAAATTTCTTCTATGCTACCCCTCCCTTTTATGGCTCTTTCATCTCTTACCCTTGATGCTATTGAAGACATGGAAGGTCCATTCTTTGATTGATGTGATGGTTTTAAGCTAAAGCGATTGATAGGAGAAGAAAAAGGAGAAAGAAAGTAGTTTCTGCCAACGTCTTCAACCGAATGAGCTTGCGTGTTTGCTGAGATGTCCACACCATAGACAAATATTGTACACCACACAAGGCCACCCACCATAGACAATTCCTCTCTCCGACCAGCCACGAATATTTCATCACCACCACCAATATGGATAGCATCAAATCTCCATTTGTCTCCGAACACCAATCTGCAACCAACATTCAATCACCACCACTAGGCCACCAACAGTTCACCACCACCACCACCATCTCACAACAACCACTGAGTTACACTGTTCAGACATAATAACAGCTCAATATGCTTTACAATCAATTTACTTCCCAATTAAAACCCTTACGACAACGACCCATCAACCGCCACTGCAACCGCTGCATTCATCATGTGGATAGCAAAATGCACACCTAAGAAGCACGGACTTGGGTGCGGGTGCGGATACGCGGATACGGCATTTTAAAAAAATTTAGGATACAGTTGCGGCGGGAATACGACATATTTTATAAATATTTTTTTAATTATATATACTTATTATTAAATTTTTAAACAATTTAAATCTTAATAATTATAATATATGTGTTTGATATATGTGAAAAGATATTAATATTCCAACCAAAGTAGTGAGTTTTTAAGTTTAATGGGTTCTTTTGTAAATTTTAAAGCTTTCAACCAAATTAGTTAAGTTTCATGGGTTGTTCTATAAATATTAGAATTATAAAACTGAACATAATAAAACCTTTATGTGGTATCACTTCTATTTCTATGAAATACTGGGGTTAATTTATGTAATAACTTAACATTGGGGTCCTTAAATAATATAACAAAACTAATGTCAACATAACAAGTCAAAAGTCAGAAGAAGATAAGAAGACACATCGACGCAGAACATCGACTCTCTGGAAGCAGGCGCACGGCGCTCGCCGTAGTGGGTCGCCGGTAAGTCCCCTCCTCCTCCTTCTCCTTCTTCTCTCCGATGTCTCCTCTCAGATTTCTGGTAGCCGCCGGAGTTCCCGATGGTGGCCGATGGTGACAAATCTGAGCCGATCCGCACCCAGGATTTAAGAAATAAAAAAAATAAAAAATGGTGGACACGCACCGGTGACGCACCCGCACCCGACACATCCGGTGCTGGTGCTTCACCCTAAGTGCCGCACCGGTGCTTCATAGATGCACACGCTCTTTTGCTAATGTACAACACCACTGCAAAATGCATACCCTATTTAACTAATTTAGCAAAATGGAAACCACTGTCGATCTGCCACCACCACAACCACCAATATAAATAGCAGTAAACCCTGAGCATAGCACTAGATCACCACGTGTCTTATTTGACACCATCGCCAGCTTTTCCTAAACATCAAGAGCTCCGCAATTGGTGTGTTCAGCAGATACTGCTCTGCCGAGCTATCGCCTATCGGTTGCTTCAAACAGTATTTCAGCCCTAAAAGATGGGATTTGGTACATCTAGAGTGGGGTTGGTGTCCTAGGGTTTTTCTTGAATAGCTTGATGGAATCAAGCGTAAGCAAAAAGACAGGTTGAGGGGAGTCCATGGTGAAATTTGACAGAAATGAAGGAGAGGTTGAAGAAAGAGGGGAGAGAGAGAAAGCAGATGATTGGCAATTTTTGTGAAGCAGCGTATGGGATTTTGGGGTAAACTTGATGGATTAGCATTGCTGCATCAGTTTGGGAGGACATATGGTGGCAAAGACAATAAAGCCCCAGTAAAATTGTTATAAAGACAACAATACCCATTGGATAAAAATGCAGTTATGGACAGCAGTCCTAGTAGTGTTTGGTCTTTTTAAGTCTTAAGTCCTAGAATGGAACTTTTGAGAGTTGACGTCCTAAATAAAAACCCATGTTACTGTGTATGATTCCCCTCTATGTGAAGCAGTGTAACATAGCAGTGACAAGACTGGCCCACTACATAATATTTGAAAAAGGGGTATGTAGAACTTCCACCTTTTGCCTACGTAGAAAATAATTACTAGAATGAAAAAGCAAATTCCCATGCTCATGGTAATTATGTTATGGTGTGGGGGTGGATTCAGATGATACAGATAATAGGTCAACTTGACAGATTATACAACATCCATAACGCATGGTGCCATGCTTACAACTATGAAGCTAGGTAGCACGGACACGGTGTCGGAAACCGACACCGCAATTTTCAAAAAATCAGATTTTGGACACCGCTATTTTTTTAATACATATTTTATATTATATATATTTTTAATAAATATCAAATATATTTCACAATCTAAAATAACAAACAATAATGAAAAACTATAAGTTATAATTTATTTGATCAATATTTATTTAGTTAATATACTGGAAATGCAACAACAAAGGGAGAAAAGAAAAAAAAAAGAAAGAAATGGGAGGACAAAGGAAGAAAAGAAAAAGGAAAAGGGCAGAAACGAGAGGACAAAGGGAGAAAAGAAAAAAGAGGAGGACAGAAGGGAGAAAAAAAAAGGACAGAAACGGGAGAACAAAAGGGAGAAAAGAAAAAAAAGAGAAGGACGGGAGGGAGTGACGGAAAGGAGCTCCAGCACTGCCGCAACTTGTGGGTCAGCGACGGCGAGACCTCCGGCGACGACGACGGCGACGGCGACATGGGCTAGCTTCTCTTCCTTCGACGACTGTAGCCCAGATCCGTTGGCTTCGGTTTCGGTATCTCCGTCGACTAGTTCCGGCAACACCAGATCCGTTGAAATTGGTCCCAAAAGTAAGACACTGCTCCACGCCGTGTCTGACACTCGTTGATGAAGTGTCCGACATGGTGGGAAATTAAAAAAAATTCCGACACCGATGAGCCGTGTCCGACACGTGTCGGGCAGTGTCAGGAGGGTGTCGGGGTGTCCGTCCGTTTAGGACACCATACCTCCACCTAGGAGAGGTGTCCGTGCTTTAGAGCTATGAAGCAGAAAGCTGGCAGGGAAACATGTCAGATGGAAAAAGTTAAGATGGTAGTTGTTAAAGCGAAAGAGTTATGCATATAATAAGAAACTTACTTATCCTCGCAGTACTGGATTGCATCAACATCGGTAGTTAAGGCTTCTCTTTCTCTAGTTAATGGTATCCTCCTGTATCTTATATTGTACCCTTCAACTTTCAGAGCAGCATATACTTCAGTAGGTGTCTTGACATCATCCACAAGAATGTTCTCCCAGTATCCTATGACACTGGCCTGATTCAATGCTGGGCAATATTCTTCACGGTGTAAAAGCATCCGACCACCAGATTGTCTGACCTCAGATATAATATCTTCTTTTAGCCGCGCCTCCATGTGTTCCACCTGCATAGTGGTCATAACAAAGTGAGTTATAATAATGATCTGGCTCAAGGACTTCTCTTTGTATGGACGGTGTGACAGAAGGATGACACACCATACGAGCAGTAATTCCAACATGTTTGAGTGTATCAACGGGTTTATTTAGTTCCCAAAGGACAAATGGCGTTCCATTGATGTAAACAACAGCTTCTTCCCTTAGATCGGTTAAAATTACTTTCTGAGCAGCAGTTCCTTCCGCTGTGGGCTTCGAGCCTAGATAAGCTAACATCTCCATGGCACCAGCAATTGTTGGAGTAGCCATGCTATACACAGGATATCCATCCACCTGAGAGAAACGGAAGTTTCAACCCGATTTCCTTCGTAAAACACATGCTCGTAAGAAAGTAAGTTGTAAAACTTTTCATCCAAGTAACTTTGTGGAGTCATAAGTTTTGACTAAGGTCATCACAGGCAGAGGAATCATAACCGCAAGTTGCAAAACTTAATTAACCAAAGAGTACTGGATGCCAAAATATAGAAATTTAAGCCGTTGTTCGTAACATTATTGAAGGACCAGTACACGCAAATTTGAAACGATTGCAATCAAGAAACAACCTTATGTCCAGGTCAAGATCCTATTGCAGTTATTTCTTACTAAGATATATGCACAGACAACCACACCCCCATACATATATCTGTATATATATAATGGGTGTGTGCGTGCGTGGACTTTTTATTTCAGGTGGCAATTTTTTCTGCCAAAGCAACATGCGTAAGGACGTTCAGATCACAATACTGCTGATGTGTAAAATACAAGTCATTATTCTAATCAGTACAAGGAACTGAAATATACAGATTGAGCAGTATATTGGTCTTGAGCCCATCCTTGCTAAATGTACTCGCGTAGCTGATAATACTCATGTAAGTCTAACAACACCTGAAAGAAAGAAGCAACCCATTGTGTATCCCAAGACCAAGCTGCCTCCACTTCACCCCCTAAAGGGAACCCCCCCCCCCCCCCCCCCCCGCCAAGAAAAAACTTCATTTGTTAGAATCAACAATATTATACTTACTCAGCTCAAATGATAGTTCAAATGATGATTCGAACTTTAAAACTCCAGACATAGATCATATATCTCAGCCTATTTCACAGAACCCCTCATTATTATATTTGATCATACTATTGACCGTTTTGGAGTAACAACCTCAAGTGAGATATAGACTTCTATAGAACGGCTCGTTCTCTAAGGTATTTAATACAACATAAATTAGCAGCTATATGTAAGAACAATTCGTCGCTTGATTTCAATCTAAGTATTAAACCATGCTACATAGGATAAAACATAATGTGATCGAATAAAAACTCAACTTTCCACCCGGCATGAGAATCTGCCGTGTTGCTTCCAAGTTGCACAACATTCTAGACAATGGAGCCTAGCTGGCTTCACTGTCATGTTATACAAACTCTACCTTCAACTTGATAGGGATACTACAGTCACACATCATCTCAGTCTCACACTCTATCCAACCTGTTCTTATATCTTCATCAACCTAATCTCCTCCACTTTATGCAATACGTCCAAGGTGCCACAAGATAACATACTTCTTAGCTATCTCTTTTTCCCAGCCGTAACAATATTTCCTGGTCCAAATGTATTAACCTTCCTCAGTTCCACACAATTATAAAACCCTTGGATTCTGAATTATTACTCCAATATTCCGACTTCAAGTTGACCCCGAATCTAGTCTCTCTAGGTTGACACCATATCATCCTCAATAATATATACCACAAGACAGCATCCTGAATCAAATGAAAAAGGGAAATCCAAAAAGAGGAATTATTCCATTCACCAGGAATCAGTCTACTTGAATGAAGCTTTATAGTTCTTAAAATCGAGTCATCAGGACCAGCAACCTGATTACTCTGACAACAAAACGAGATATAAAGGGGCATTAAAATTAAAGCGCACACGTTGAACTTTGCTTAATCATAAAACGAATTAATAGGACAAGTGCCTCCCTCACAAACAAGAAAAAGTACTAAGAAGTTTTGAGACATACCATAAAATGCTAAACTAGATAAGCCTCAATAGATATAAAGTTTTACGTTCACCCTTTTTTCCTACAAGATACCCACATCCCAGCTCACCTTGAATACATGTGGAGCACCATGTATTTGAATATGGCTGGAGGTTCTTTGACCAGGAAAGAAGTACATCTTGAGTATAGATCCCTTTCCCAGAACAGAAGCATTACGATCCTTCACAATAGCCTCCATTACGGCATCCCCGTGCCGAGACTCATGTGGCGCTCTCAGTTCCTCCTGAAATAATAGTCCACCAGAGATACAATCAAAATTGACGAGAGAACCTGCAAATCGAGAAAAGGGGCTTGAGGAAAGAAGATTTACAGGGACTGTAAAGAACCGCCCAGGCCTTAATCTGATTGACCATTTCATAGCTTGGACTTCTGGTCTCTGATGTAACCAACTCTTAAACGTGATCCTGGATATTCCATTTTCACAAAACCCATCAAACGCTTCACTTCCAAGATATGCTGCGAAAGCAATCAAACGAAAGTAACGCTCCAAGTATTCAGCACCGCGGTTCAGTGCGACTCTCCTTTCCCTTGGCTCAACATGCTGTTGATTGAAAACCTTTCTGTATTGCAAGACAGCTTGACGTATGTTCTGCAGAGCTGAACATCTATCAATAATAGCATCCAAGGCCTCTCGGCATTCCACCCCGTTATCAAACAATCTCGTTATCTTCCACAACAATAGGATGTCATTTATCCCAAATGCATGACTTGCATCCTTACAAGGTCTATCTTTCGCAGTATTTGATGTAGACTCAGGATAATGGCCTCCAGTTTCTTCACCACTTGATGTACCACCATCTGCCTCTTCACGTGACATATCATCAAGTAGTATTCTAATAGGTCTCCCATAGTCCAACCGAAGTTTCAGTAGACAAGCAATAACAGTACCTGTAGTCGTCCTTCCCCTACCCATCTGATCTAAGCATAATTCAAATTAAGAGGTAAGGTAGTATATTTCACAAACTTAGAGGGTTTAAGAAAATATTCATGCCAAGTATGTCAGTACAGCTTGGCGGTAACTAAAGAAAAGTGTTACCTGGCAATTAAAAACAAAAGCCGTGTCCTTGCAAGCTGATGCAATATTCATGACTAACGTGTCAAAGTCGGAACTTTTGGGAGCTTTACCATCAGTTATAGGTACTCGAGCATACTTAATCGGGAAATCATTCTCTAAGCATCTGAAAACCTCTAGGGGGGTCTGAACTAGATAGGAGCTCACATGTTCCCAAGCATCAAATATTTGCCCATCATCAGTTTCATGAATCACCATTATAGCCCCATTATAGCTTTCAGCTTCTCGCAATATATCTTCTTTTAGTCGAGCTTCCATTCTCTCTACCCGTTCACGATCAATTCCCTAGATGCAGATATCTACTATCAGCTTCAGCAACTACAAACCATGTTGAACAAAATTGAAAGGAAATAAACAGAAATATAACAATCAGATTAACCATATGACAACTTGATATATGCTAATGCTAATTCAGGATACAGCAGTATATGGCAATTTAGTTGGAAAGTATTGTTTTGTAATAAGGTAGCTGCATTCAGAGGTAGAATCCCATGTCAGCTACTTTCAGGTCTCAGTTCTTTGCACTATATTTGTTGAGGCCATAAAATATGTGAGTTCCAATCCCATATTCACATTGTACTTGCAACCTAAGAAGCACGGCACTTCTCGAAGGCACATATGTTGTGTTTCCAGTGTCTGAAATCAAGAAGCGACATTGTACTGACACTCTAAATTGCTCACTGCCCATGCATTTTAAGAATTTTAATTTCGTACAGTTGTCAAAGGTTTTGTAAAGTTGACCACGTTCTTTCGAAAGCTGACTGAACAGTTAACATTCAGAGATTTAACCCCACCCCACAACAAAGAAAAAGAGGGGGAAAAAAAAAACAAGAATTATAACTAGCAATTTTCAGAATAAACCAATGTGGTAGAATCTTTACTTAGATTACCCGTATCTGGATAATGCATTATACCGAAGATAACTTGCTCCTACTGTCATATACATGGACAAAAGTTTCTTAGGGAACTTCATTGAAAGCACGTCCTTTTGGTACGAAATCAAGAAGTGACATATGTTGTGTTTCCAGAGTCCGAAATCAAAGAAGCGACGTACTGACACTCTCACTTGCTCGACCACCCATGCACTTTCAGAATTTTTATTTTGTACAGTTGTGAAAGTTTTTTGAAGGTTGACCACATTCTTTTGTCAAAACATTAGTTTTGACAGCTGATTGAACATTCAGAGATTTAACCCCCTATCCCCCAAAAAAGGAAAAAAGAGGAAAAACAAGAATTTTAACTAACATTTAGTACGCAAAAGAAGTGTAATTTTTAGAATAAACAAAATGTGGTATGATCTTTACTTAGGATTATCCGTATCTGGATAATGAATATATCAAAGAAAGCTCCCATTTGCCATATATGTGGACACAAGTGCAGAGGGAACTTCAAGAAAAGAATGTCCTTTTGTCCAAATAATTAAATCCAAAATTTCTCAATCTTCGTAATATCAAGCACCCTCAAGTACATTTATTAATAGCATTTTTTGTCATTTCAACCAGCACCTGAGGTAAAGTTCATGTGGCCACATGGATATGATTTCCTCTCAGACACGCACACTCCCCTATCGATATCTGTGGGTAATGATAAGGGTTTTTGGAGAGGCCTCTTACAAGAGTCCCATATTCGGATGCTCTGAGAGAAATATGTGGCGCTTCATTTACTTGACGCATGTTGTGATAGCAAGCGGCTCACTCATCAAAGGAAAGGTATTCACCTTTCTATCCGAAAAGCGGTACATTCTGTCGGAAAAGACCACATAGACAGAAAGACAATGTAAACAACCCTTTTTCTGGTGATGCAACAAAAGCACAGTCTGTAATATACAACTGTAAGTAGCAGAATTAATTTAAATAACATAATGTCGAATTTTCAGACATGAAGCCCGTCTATATTCCTACTTCTTCTATAAAGAACCGTACTTACCTTGATTCTTGATATAAGGGGTAGCTGTTTATGGCATTGAAAGTTTTGACATGCACAACTGCAGTGTCCTGGGAGAGGCATACTAACCCCTGATGGTATTTGCACATAGTTACTATTCTCAAACTAGAACACCCACTGAAACATCTTTTTGCAGTTTTTTCTAGCGTGCAAAACAATGTAGTATGATGGAAGAAAACCAGTATTTTGGAGTTCACAAAGTTAATTGAGTCTTATACTGTGCGTGAAATGGCATGTACGACGTTTGATAAATCCAAACTGCATATACTTGTCTAAACAACGTAGATGTCATGAGACATAAATGTTTACCGTGTACTCCAGCATGTTTTTGTATGGTCTTTCGACCTCACGAAGCACAAAGGGTTTCCCATTGATGTAGATTACAGGCTCCTCTCTCATATTATGCCAAAAAACTGGCCTGCCACCTCTAGAGCTACCAATCCTCTGAATGACAGATCGAATTCCATCAACAGTTGGATTTGCAACACCATAAACTGGAAACCCAGGAATTTCTCTAAAATTAGGGGCACCCTCCACTGTTTCCGGTAAACCAGGGTGTTGACAACCAGGACAATGGTCACTCTTAAGAACTGTTTGACTTCCAAGAACCTCCCCAATCCTTGAGCCAGCCACTATGTCCATCTCATAAGGGCGGCCATGAGCAGATTCAGCTACTTTGGTCGGAGATGGTTTCAAGCTTGCATAACCAAGAGCTCCCATTGGGTCTCTTCTGAGCAACCTGCCAAGAGGCATGACGACACCATAAAAACTGAATATAAATGAATGATATGAAGAATGCCTAAATTTGTGCTACAATTGCATACATCATATCAAAGAAAGTAGAACCATTCTTCAATATTTTAAGTGCCTAAACTAATCAATACTAACTACTAAGCAGTGTATTTGGCAATTATGGGGGAAATCAGTCCTCCTGAGCAACGAGGATGACAAAAATTTGTGGCTCACTCTACAAGTGAAATCAATGACTCCATCTTTGAGTAAGACTTGCCCAAGGCTTAAGACGGTGAGGTGAAAAGTGGCAATGGCGGCTCGATACAGGGCTGGGTGCCAATAATGCAGTCAAAGACAAGTGTGATGCACTGATGAGGTGAAGGCACCAACGCCAAATTTGGACTGCAGAAACAGCTAGGGAGATAAGCAGCGGCCAGAGATGGCTATGAAATTTGATCTTATCGTGTCAGCTATCTAAGAAGGTCCAATGGTGGATGAAAATGGTGATACTGACATGGTGATAATGCACAGCGAGCAAATCGCTGCTGGATGGGAGAGTCACATTGAGGGAATATGGTTTGTTTGACCAGAGGGGTGATAGTGGACATTTAGGGGAGTTCTTGTAAGGCTGATGGCAGTGGGCGGATTTGAATGATGGGCTTCTGCACAAGATGGCACAGACCAGTATAAACTGGGGTCCTTAGTTACTATTAAGTGATAAATTTGATCACACTGGGCTTGTTGATACCCATGTGATACAGAACCAATGAGAGAGTTAAAAGAGGAACGAGAGAATGGGTAGAAGACAATGGCAAAGCAAGAGGGGACATAAGACTCTTGAGGAAGAAGAAAACCATAAGGATAGGGAGATCGAAGAACAACAGGAGTATAAACAATCAATGTTGTCAAGTCAATAATCACAAAGTACAAAGAGCTACTAATCATGTTATACATAGTACTATTGGAAAAGCAAGTAACATAAAAAGAAGATAGATGAGTACCAAAGCCCTAAAAGCTTATCATAGCGATATTCTTGCGAGGGGCATCCTTCCTCCTTGATTCCTACCTGAAAGGGTAGCTTACGTGAATACACTCAATGGAGACTGATGAACTGGGTAGCACAGACACCGACCGGGACACCGGACACTGTAATTTCCAAAAACTCAGATTTTGGGCACTGTAGGACACCGCTGAATTCTTTAATATGCTTTTATTTTATATATATGTTTGAAACATATATAATAAAAATAAACATCAATTGGAGCAGCTGAATTTCGTTCAAAATGGATGAGAAAGAAAGACAATAACATCAAATAGTGTCAACAGTAACAAAAAAGGGGGTTGGTAACAAGAAGGCAGCTAAACGTCTCAATAGTATTAAGATTAGAGTCTCAACAGTAACAACAAAAAAGGAAAAAAGACATGGGACCAAAGGCATGAAGGAGAGGTCTATTATAGCCAGATGGGTTTGTAGATGAAATCGGAGATTTTGAGCTATCTTCCTCTGGACTGGTACGCTTGGATGCTTTCGATAACAAAAAAGAAGAGAAAAGGAAAGAGATGAGAGAGAAAGAAGAAGGGTTCCTTTTCCAGGGTCGACCTGATTAGAGTTTGGCTTATAAATTCATTTCTAAAAAAGCCCCAGATTTGTCAATTATTGCACACTGACCCTAAAATAAGTTTAACAATATTGTATTTCTACCCCATACGTGTGCACACTTCTTTAAGAGGTGCCCGACACTTCATCAAGAGGTGTCAAACACGGTGTCCGTTAATTAAAGAAATAATAAAGTTTTGGGCACTACTGAGAGGTGTCAGACATGTATCCAGAGGTGAAGATGACGTATCGATGTGTTGGTAGGTATTGGACACCATACCTCGACCCATATGAGGTGTCAGTGCGAAGAGGGTGATTTTCTAGTCCAGATTTTGGATATGAAGAAAGTAGTATGACTGACAGGGTGTGTGAGCTCGGTGGGCTCTCTATTAGCATTTTGGAGAAAATTCAAGTTCTGGATTCCTCTATTTGACCTTTACTATAAATACATGAAGAAGGGTGAGGAATCCCTCCCTCCCTCAAGTACCAGCACACACAAACAAAAACACACACAGTCACACTCAAAGCAAACCCTCAATTCCCTTTTAAAAATCCCAAAGCATAACTACCAAAAGAAAAAATACAAGCAAAAGTATCACCAAGTCTACAAACCCTTCAACATTGTCATGCATCGAGTAGAGAGGGTGTTGACTCACGCTATCATCAATAGTTCAAAAGCAAGACAAACAAATACCATCAAGAATATACACCTTCCAAAAAAAATTTGGTTCTAGAACTACACTAACATATGAGCCGCTACTACAGCAGATTTGTTCCTATGAATAAGCAGAACCTAGTGTCACGGACATAGGGACATTCTCACACAGTTATGGCCGATTATACCTAAATGAGGGCCCCAGGACCTTTAGCCAGTAGATCCATCTAGCATCTGGGCAATCTTAAGGTCAATGCAAATCCTTGTGCATTAGGCTGTGGCATTACAGCCAGGCCCATACTGTGGTCCAACGCCTATATCTCCATGCGCACCCCTCTGCTAAGCTCCCACAATATAAGTCTGTTGACAGCTACCACGCCTAATCACTGCACCCTCATAGGGTGGGATAAAACAATTCCCTCAAGTCCCGTCTTACACTAGCACCCCACGTGCTACAACAGCACGTTGTGGCTTCCTCATGCACCCCTTGGCGCTTGCCATCAACAAGGTGTCAAATGCAAAGGCTATAGCCCCCGGTATTCTAACATTTAGATACAAATTGGGGGTGGGTTTGATACCACTTGTCATGGACACAAGGACATTCTGACACGGATACAGCCTGTTATACCTAAATGAGGCCCCCAGGCCCTTTTCAATATATCCCCCCGTTGTCTGGGTGTGTTAGGGTCGGTGCAAAGCCCTCAGTGCATTAGGCTGTGGCATTACACGCCATACCCGTTGTGTGATCCAATGCCTATATCCCTATGCGCACCCCTGCGCTAGGCTCCCACACAATGAGTCCGTGATACTAGTCTATTAACTGAGATTGAATCAACTTTTAAATGGACAAGCAACTGAACTTCAGTTGCAACTAAACTTTCACTAGGAAGTACTTGAGGCAAAAGACACTAAGGTCCCAAGCGTCCAAGAGGGGAAAGCCAGTTGTTTAGCTCCCAATTTCCACGCCTTCACGTTGAATGATCAGGATGTACAAGTTCTACTGTATGTACTAGTGCATCTTTTCCTTGACCTTTGGCATGCTGGAAAGCTCCCATCTATTTGAAATACTTCTTCCTTCTGCTGAAAACTTACATCCTTCATTAAGCTCAATTCAAAGAATTGCAAGTAAAAATTAAGGTAATCAGGGAATCGGTAACTATAAAATTCTATATGTTGATGAGTAATAGCATATGCACATAAATAAACTAGTATAATCTGCTTTACTGTTCCCAAATTTATAGGAACTTTCTTCTACTTTATAGGAGCACTTTCACTTTGCTTGAAGTTCTTTCGTCCTTCGGAAGATTAAATGAGTACGTACTGTTGTTTGAAACTTCGTTGCAGGAAACTCCTAATATGGTGACGTTTCTCTCTCGGAAACTCGCTTTTGCGATCCCAACTTAGGAGCTCCATGAGATCTCGTCCCAAGCTGATATGGGAACTCGATCCTGTTAGCTGGATAGAGATGCATGGAACAAGTGAGAGAGTACCTGAAAATCAAGCACTTTTCAACTCAATTCCTTGTTACTCTCTTCCTTCAAGTCCTTAAAGTTTCCTTGTCTGTTGTTGCTGGCTATGTAAACTATACTAAACAAATGATAATACTATTTACGCATTTATTTATTCCGGCCGCTCCTAACCTTAGATTCTTCTTGGTGCTTACGCTCCCCCTCCTGTCCCCACCCCCGCTTTGTGCAACTAAGGTCTGAAATTTTGTTGACAACCTGAGCATGCCAGGTTACATGACCAAGGCAAAGCCACCAATTTACTGGCAAGCTGATAAAGGACTCCTAGGACAAAAAGGGTCCAACCTACATGCTCTGCCTTTCATCTGACAATAAATATTAGAACAAGAAACGTCCTGAATTTCTTCATCTTCCAGCAGCTACGACCCAAAGAAACAAAAGGAAAAACCTCCATTAACAACGAGAAGTTCGTGTTACCATTAGAGACGAATCTGCTGCTACTTGAGTTCGAGATCTAACCCTCCCGGGTTTGCGCAACCAACAAGCTCTCAAGTTAGGAGCGCAGATTCGGGATTTGTCAAGGCGATAAGTGGCCTTCCTGTGCAAATACTTCAACTAAGATCTATGATGCCGGCAACCTATGAAGCCTAAAGTTTGAACAAACAATAATTCAACCTATACTAAACTTTGGGATTACATAAACTATTTAACATCAGGTGATCCTAATTCTACTAGGACTACGGCAGGTTTTCTGTCTTTCTATATTTTGTTAAGAATGCGAGCAATAAATTATCATAATAAGTGCGAACAATAACACAAACAATAAAGTATGCGACAGTGAAAATACACTAGGCATCTAAAGAAAGGGAAAGAATCTGAAACTCTTTCATGGCGAGGTTGTATTGTCAGTAGTCTAATCCCAACAGGTTTAAATTGCATAGCCTAAACAAATTTTATCCAATTACAATGATGATAGATCCTCATTAAGTCCCATGGCAAATTCCACTTCCTGCATACTCGCATTCCCCCCACCAGCTCCCCAGGAAGCCCTTCGAAGGATATGACTTACTTCAGTGTGATCAACTATTGAAGCAATGCATGAGAAAAGCATCTTTGGGAACAAGGGAAAGATAAGTACTACCAATTCCAATAATAGTCATGTCATGACCGCAATTAAATACGGCATGTAAGTCTGGCTACCAAAAGGGTCACTAGCGTGATCAAATATCAGAAAGTGTATCAAGGATCAAGTTCTAATTTCTCGGTCAATCAGTTTCTGTTAGCACCTGTGTCTAACAATGCATTCTCGGCAAAGTGCAAATGCTTTTACAAGCTTGAATCAGTAAAATACACGTATAACATAATGATAGTGGTAGAACCACCACCTGGCTTAGAAAAACAATCTTGCTTTTACCAAGTAAAAGAGTACAGTCCCCTTAGATAAACAGACAGTAGTTATATACCTGCGAAGGATGGTGTAAAGTTCTGGCCTTGCTTTCATCCAGTCATAGAAACTGCACTGACCAGGGGATCTAGGATAGAGTGCTGCTCTCTCTGTATGGAGGTATACAGCAAAGCATATAAGGTAGTAATATCTTTCCAAGTATTCCACGAAAAAGGAAAGCAATGCCTCCTTCTTCATCTCATCAGGTTGACGCAAAATGCTATTGCGATAAGTAGCAATAGCTTCACGTAAGTTCTGAAACCCAGTCCACAACAAATTAAAAGAAAAAAACCCAAGGCCGTGAGGCAATTGAAACTTTTTCTTTACTTAGCAACCAAGGCAACAATTTACGTAGACAAGATCCATAGCAAAAAATCAATCAGAAAACAACTGGACGATAAATTGAGCAGAAGCAGCTCTAAAATGGACAAACTTTCATGAGAGCTAGAAAAGATATTAGAAGCTATACCTGGTCCTGGACAGATCAGGAAAAAGAGTCATACCTGCATGGTGGCACACTTGTCAATGATTTTATCGACTTGTCTTTTGCCTTCAACACCACCCTAAACGTATATTATTGACCAAGACAAATTTTAAAATATATTCTAGTTGCTGATATCTGGAAGGTATAGGTATTTAAAGACAGGTCTTTCAAAGTACCTCTAAAACCCGAACCAAGCTTCTAATAACAGCATATTCTCCTCTACGAAGAGCTTCCTCTGAGTTTGGCAAGTTGTCAGTAATATTGGGGCCGCAGTCAGAAATTTTACCAGTTGAGTCCGTCCTTGGGAAACCTATTTAACAAAAACATCACATTTTAAGCATCCAACGTCAGCCAAGAAGAACAATCCATCTATGCAAATATATTAGCAAAGCAAATAAGTTCTCCATTTTCCTCCCAATTTAAGAACCACATGCTTATTACGATGCAGTTAAAAGTACTAAAATCCAAGGACAACAAGAACTATATTGCTGAGAAAAGATGTGTGTTTCCCAACCTAAACACTTACGGTTTTGTTTAAATTTGAGTAGCAAACAATCCATGCAGCTCACTAAGTAATTTTGTAGGACTAACTACGGTGATGACAGAGATAAATTATGTCATCCATAAAACATACTTTATCGCCTTTTTAAACAGCTTCTGGCTGTGTTTACATAGCAGAGTTTTATACACTATCAGTTGCATCCCTTTGGTGCTATTCTGTGATTAATACTATATACTTATCATATTTTCTTTTTGGTTTGTGATGTAACACGTAAAAGTTGGAAAGGAAACAATTGTCAGAACATATAATGGTTGTTAACCCGTTAAGGATCCTACTAATAACTTAACATACTAAACAGGTGAGAGATCTCCAGGAAATCATGTATCATCTCTCACAGATCATCCATAAAGGGGGTATCATCTCCCTCCCTCCTTCCCTAGGTCATATTTTCGGCACAAATTTCAGCTGTTTTCTTATTTTCAAGTTTGGTATGAACCCTTCGATAATATCATCTATAAATCGGTGTGCCTCTCTGAACCATGTCGACACCCAGTCAGGATAACGTATTCTACTCAAACTGAGAACAGTTAACCAATTAGCTACAATAAAAAACTACGTAATCTTGTGATTGGATTAAAAACAAAGATGACTACCAGAAGCTCCTATTCGATAAAGATATATCAATGTAGCAATCACCATCCCAGTTGTAGTTCGCCCACGCCCCATTTGGCAATTGAAGATTATATCTGTCTTTATATCAGCCTGAGAAACTCTGTTAACCTATAGAAAAAATGAAACAGAAGAACAAAATGATAAGACAGAAGAGCACAGACAAAACTGCTTACAAAGCTGCAGCTGGCCGACGCAGACTTTATAAATGCTATTCTAAATTCCACTTGCGCCGATTGGACTCTACACATATAATTGCAATTCTCCTGATCAAGTCAAACTTTGTTGCAGATAAATAGTCCATATCACTTGTCAAAGCGGAAAAAAATAAACCAATCATTCACAAAGGAGCTTTTCCTCGTACAAGAGAAACTATACCAAAGTTGGGCAGTGATATTGCCCTCAGAGGTATACCAACAATTGAGTTAAGTGCATTACCAAATCCCTTTCGAACTAAGCAGCCAAATTACTAGACTTTCTTTGCGACTTGGAGATATTGTTTAAGTAGAATTCCTTTTGGGGTTCTTTCTGGCAAGAAAGGAAGTCTACTAAAACTGCCTGCGATTGGGATGGGGGGAGCAGGCGCCCATAGACATGTGAACTATACACAGTTCACATTTTAATAAAGCTGTAGTTCAACTAGAAAATTTTTTTTTTTTTGGGGGGGGGGGGGGGGGGGGCGCTTGCCATAAACACATCATATACTGTACTTAAGTTCCAATTCAGGGCGTCTTACAAGAGTACGTTTACCAAATATTCTATCATTCACATGCTATTTATATGCACATTGACAGCTATATAAACCCAATGACAAACTTATCCCAGCGTTGGGTTGGTACTACACTCGAGCTAATAGGTGAATATGAATGATTTCATTCCCAAGTATCTGTAGCTATTATAACATGTTTAATTACTGGTGCTTTACTTAATGAGTTCCATGTATACTACTTAATGAGTTTGTTCCTACTACTTAGAGTCTGTTTGGAACCGATTCTTTTAGGATTTGGATTTCAAATTCGGAATTGGATCTGGAATTCAATGCACTTTTGTTTGGAATGGAAGGGAATTCAGATTACAGAATTCCTATTTTTTGTTTGGAGAACAAAAGAAATAGAAAGGTAATAAATTTTTAGACAATTATATCCTTGACTTATAATGAAAAATGAACTATGGTAAGTGATTTCAAGTGTGCTAGTGCCAGCACATGGTGGCGATGGTTGTGGGGTGATGGCGACGGCGACGGCGGTGGCGATGGTGACGGTAGTGGTGGTGGTGACGGCGGTGAAAGTAGTGGCAGTGGTGGTGGCGGTAATAGGGGTGCCGATGGTGGTAGTAATAGTGGTGGTGGCGGCGACAACGGTGGCCGCGGCGGCGGTAGTGGCTGCGGTGGTAGTGATGTTTGGTGGTGGCGGTAGTGGTGGTGGCGTCGTGGTGATGGTGGTGGCGGAAACAGCCGTGATGGTAGTGATGGCAGTAGTGATGCCGGTAGTAGTAGTAGTAAAAGTGGTGTGGCAGTAGTGGTGACGGTGGTGGTGGCAGTGGTGGTGGCAGTGGTGGTGATGGATGGTGAGGGTACTGGTGGCGGCAGCGGCGGTAGTGCTGGCGATGGTGGCGGTATTGGTGGCGGTGGCGGTATTGGTAGCGGCGGCGGTGAGGGTGGTGGTACGAGAGCGGTGGCGACGGCAGTGATGGTGGTGGCAATGATGGTGGCAGCGGTGACAGTAGTGGTGGTGCTGGTGGCGGTGGTGGTAGTGGTGCTGGTGCTGGTGGTGGTAGTGGTGCTGGTGGCGGTAGTGGTGACGGTGGCGGTGCCAGTAGTGGTGACAGCGGCGGTGGCAGTAGTGGTGATGGCAGTGGTGGCGGTAACGGTGGCAGATGTGGTGGTGGTAGTAAATGTGGTGTGGCGGTAGCCGCAGTGAAGACGGTGGTGGTGGGTTAATTGTTGGAGAGATTAAAAAAAGGGTAAGATAGGTAAATAATTACTTTTAATTCGAATAAATCCAAATCCCCTGAAATCCGACCATTTTCCATCGGATTTCACACTATAGAAATAAATCCAGTCAAATCCCATGAAATCCAATTCCAATTCCTTTTTTTAATGTTCCAAACAACACAATTTAAGTATTTAAAATGAAATCCCATCAATTTCATGGTTCTAAACACACTCTTAATGAGTTCCATTTTCACAAACTGTTCCTCTTATTATGATTGAGATGCTTCTAGGTTTGGAAAGATGTGTTTCCAATGCGGAAGGATACAATACTCTTCACATTCATGTTATACCTCCCCACTCATATTTCACACCGTTGAGACGATTGACATTATAAGTTTTTTTATACACAGTGGTTGATCACAAGTAATAGTCGGCCATAATACCCAAGTTTTTGCTATTATTAACTCATTCAGATAAGTTAAGCTTGTTTTTAGTAATATAGACAAATAAAACATTCAACAGTGTGCACTCGCACACGCTCAGACATATCCAAATTACATCACTGTAACAACTATTTTAAATGGACCAAATAAACACTATCCACGAATCACAAATAATTGCACCTTTGATCTATGTTACATGGACTCGGTGTCAGTGTTTGGATTGGACACGTGTCCAAGTGTCAGACTCTCCAATTTCTGAAATATCAGGACAAGGGGACACTGATCAGTAATCGGACACGGACACGGGGACACGTCAGAACTTATAGGGTTGAGTTTGAATGGTAAGGGTATATGAGTAATGTTATGAATGCTATATGGGTCACTCGAAGTGTTTTTACTTAATTTGGTTTCTATTAATATTTGTATGAAACTTGGGGTTGAGAATGATATTTCTTCTTCTTCTTCTTCTTCTTCTTCTTCTACTACTACCCTTACGGACCAGATCTGCAGCCCCTTCTTTCTTTCATCTTCTTCCACCGGAATTGTCAACGTGGCGTATCCGTCCAGCAAATGACGAGCCTGACATGGATCCCATACCGGTGTCCGTGTTGGGTCGTGTCGACACCTCCCCTTCACCCCAAAGTGAAGGGATCGTGTAACATAGCCTTTGATCAGTCTACTTCCCTTTCTCTAATCATTTTCGCTCACCAATTAGATATAATCGTCTTTTCCACAAAAAAAACTGGTCGGCGTAGTGAAAATAGAGGACAGAAACTAACCATATTTGAGGTCACTTGGAAGCTCATTTTTCAAAAAGACTTGCCAAAGAAAAATCATTTCTCACATCTGGTTCCAATCAGATTCCGCTAGATTGACCCAACAAAGAAATATGTTATTTAGCTTTGGAAGTTCATTATAGGATCAGATGATCAAAACAGTATCATTTATTTTTGTAAGTACGTGTCTGAGCATGTCTGCATGAGAGGTTTCAAACCAAATTCTAAAACACAGAACTCACCAAAATATCGAAGTCCTGCTCCTTGGGTGATTTTTCATCTGTAATAGGAACTCGTTCATAATCAACAAGGTACCGCTTCATTTGCAGTTCAACATACACCTAAGGTTGGGGGGAAAAAAAAATTCTTATGTAATGAGGACTTGTTGCTTGGGAAGGGTGTTGGGGTTGGGGGGCGGGGGGTGGATCAAGTAGTTACTAAATCATGTTTCAACATCACATAGACAAAATTGGTCATAGGTATTACCTCTAGCGGTGTCTTCACAGAATCACATGTTACTGGCTCCCACTGATCCACCATCTGACCATCAGGCAGTTCATCGGTCACAAGGATTTTACTTCCATATCTGTTGAGTCAGGTGAGCAATTGAATTTCTAAGTATCTAGCAAAGAATTTTCGAAAGACACCGACAACTTATACTCGTGAACAGGGTACCAAGCAAAAAAGGAAATAAGCACCTTGCAGCTTCTAACAAGATATCTTCCTTCAACCTAGCCTCCATTTGCTCGACTCTGGCCCTGTTGATGCCCTAATTTAACATGAACGTTAAATTTAACAGCAAATATATATAAAATGAAGAAAAAATGGATGGGCAATTGCAATGCTGAGGTGATGCCAATGCAGAAGAGTATTTCGTTCACTTTCTTATTTTTTCACAGCGATAGGAATCCCCATGAGACACAAAACTGAGACTTTGCAGAGGGAAGGGAGAGGCCCTTATCACTGGGCAATGAAGAAGTGTTTAAATGATGTATTATTGGATAGCAACAATATCACGTCAATATTCCAAAAGAAAGGGAAAAGGTGAATTGAGAGCAAAAACATTGAGAAAGATCTTATTGGTGCGCATATTCTATGCGGCAAGTTGCAGATATGAAACAACATTGGCCATTGAAAAATGATTTTCCCTCCATGATCACCATGCAACATGAAGTTCCCTGCCCAAGGCCATTCATTATCCCTTCACGAGGGCCCTACTTCTCAGGCGCGAGTGCTCGCACACACACAAATATATATATATATATATATATATATATATATATATATATATATATATATATATATATATATGTTAATGTATGGACCTATATATACAGGAGCCGATCCCTATCCAAGGTTGGGAATGGACTCCTATATCCCAACTCAACTTGGACCATCAACCTGCGCCACGTGGACGGATTCAAGATCTTTTCTCAATTTCAAAAAGACATTGTACCAGACTATCTGGCACACATCGTAAAATACCGCAACAGCCCGTCTACACCCTTTTAAGAAAGTGCTGCCAAGGCAACAACTAATCATTTCTGTATGAAGCCAATGATTTTCAAGATTCTCTCTTCACTGCCATTTATCAAATCTCACACTAGTTCAGCTACCCATTCCCACCTTCCCCCACCCCCCACCACACACACATACCATCAGATGGAGATTAATTCCAAATTCTTAACGATCAGATAATCAGATACAAAATGAATTTACTACTGATTCATGTAAAAAATCAAAAGACTTTTTCAAGAATTACAATTCATGACTACAACCCTTAATCCCATATTTCAGTTCCAAGCTCACGAATTCTTCAGAATCGCTTCACAAGCTGTATGGATTTAGGCATGCACCCAAGAAATCCCAAAGTTTCCAATTTCTCTTCGATCTCTTAATCCGAAGACTTTCAAATTAACATCACAAACTCGACAGAAATGCGATCCACTAATTCTATGAATTTGGGCATGCACCCAAAGAATTTCTGATTCTTTTATTTCTCTTTGGTCTCTTAAACGGAATATTACCTCCAACCCCTTCGAATCCTAGTGCCTTGAAGCTGGGATGCTGGATCTATGGCTATCTAAGTCAGACTTGAGCAGATCTAAAAAATTAAGGCGATCAGTGGTGGGTCAAAGGTGTAGTGCTGGTGGGTGGATGGTGTTGTGGTGGTGGGAGGGGCAATCGGTGATGGTTGCGGCGTTGAGAGGTGGTGACTGCTGAAGCATCCAGTGGTGGTAATGTCGGTGGGTAGTGGTGATGGGTAGGGATGGCAATAAGACCCGCAACCAGTGGATCCCCGCCCCGCCCCGGTCCGATAGGAGCGGGTCTTTTTGACTTTGACCGAGCCACGGGGCGGGTATGGTATATTTTAAAAAAATCCGCAACGGGTTAGGGGCGGGTATGGTATTTCGTCCAATCCGCCCCGGTACCCGCCCTGCCCCGCGACCCGTTCCCGCCCGGTGTATTAACCCTATACATCTTTCAATCATAGCCATCCATCCCAACATATATAAGAGAAGATCTCTCACTTTCTACCCTAATTTCCATCTTCTCTGATCTATCACTCTCTGCCGACAAAGCTCTCTACCGACAAAGGTGCCTCCACTGGCCGTCGCGCCTACTTCTGCTTTCCATCTCCTTCTCACCGACGGTGACTCACAAAGATATCCCTTCGCACCGCCGGCCGTCGTGCCTCCTTCTCTCCATCTCCTTCGCACCGATGGCGACTTACAATGATCTCCTTCGCACTGCCGGCCGTCGCTCCTCCTTCTCTGCATCTCCTTCACACCGATGGTGACTCACGAAGATCTAACAGTTCACCAAAGCCCAAAGCCGTGAGCCATCCACTTCCACCTAGGCCAAAAACCCTCACTAACATCTCCACTGTTTGTCCACCCTCTACCTCGACCATCTCGATTTGAGCCTTTTGCCATTCCTGCAGGTGAATCTGGGCCATCCGTTAGCAATATCTTTATGTTAGATTGAGAAGTGCGAGGAACCGAACGGAATCGTCACTGTCACAGCAGCGTCACTACGGAGCGGGGCAGGGCGGGGACGGGTTTTTTTGAGTATTTTAGGGTCGGATATGGTTTTGAGATTTTATAACCCGGTGCGGGGCGGGTGCGGGGCGGGGTAGGATTTCAGGGGTAGCGGGGCGGGTGCGGATCTTATAAGATCCGCATCCGACCAGCCCCATTGCCATCCCTAGTGATGGGTCGATGATGGTTGTGGTGATGCTTGGTGTGATGGTGGTGGTGGTTGTTTGATGTGGTGGTGGCGGCAAAAGAGAGGAGAAAGAGAGTATACTGGGAATAGAAGTAGTGAGAAAAAATAGATACAGAATGGCTGGCATCGACATTGGTGGTCCTGTCGATGCCACGTTCGCCCTTTGTCGGAGATGGTGTTGTGGCGGTGGCGTAGGGTACAGACGAAGAGAGGAAGCAAGGGCGAGGGGATAGGGGTTGTGGTCCATCTCCGTAGTTTTTGTGGTCTTGGTGGTGGCTGTGGCTAATGAGGGTGGTGGTGGGGGATTGTGGAATCAGTAGAGTGGTGGGGGGTGGTGTGCTCGATTTTGTGACAGTTGTGATGGTCCTGGAGATAGAGAGGGAGGGAGGAAGAGAGAGATGAGAGAGACAGAGTCACTGAGAGAATAAAGAGAGAATGAACTGAAGAAGGGGAAAGGAGATAGGGCATCTGACGGGAGAAAGGTACGGGAAGAGAGAAAACAAGGGAGAGAGTGACGGTATGGCCAAATGAGCAGTGCACTAGATAATGTGGCATGTATTAAAGAAATCCGGAAACAAATCGCTAAGAGGGACATCGCCACACCAATGGTCTGGTACAATTCCCAGAACCAACTGAGAACAATATGATTTGAGAACTTGTCGCAGCCAATTCTAAGACTCTTCCAAAAACAAGTGCTACACAATGTAGTTACCTCCTTAGAATTCCTTTCGGCCTCAAACCTCCACAACCATTAACCAAGCAAGGCTTTATCAAAAAGCTCTTAAGCGTGTAATTTTTAACCAACAAGATGGATAGGAGTACAAACTAAAGCTCTTAAGTGTGTAATTTTTAACCAACAGGATGGATAGGAGTACAAACTTTCTTCCTAGAGGAAAGAACGTCTCTGCACATCATTATTTGAAGCATAAAACACCCAAGAAAGCCAGCTGAAGATCATCTTCCAACATGGAGAAATTATCGTGAGACTAAGTGCCTTTGTATAATCACGTCATTTTTAACATCAAATCTTGTCTCACAAAGCCCTACAATACCAACGAGGCACCAGAAACTAAGAAAACTCAGTCAAAACATCTCATGTCCCAAGCAGAGAGAACCATGTCCATAGAGATGCCGTCCGATACGGTTTCTGAAGACAAACAGAATCTGACTGCTATCCTTTATGAGATATTTTAATAACTTTCTTCTAGAGATGTCCATATTTGAAGCAGTACTTTTGTTCTTTGACATCAAACTAGCCGCGTCCTTCGAGCTCCTAACAATCTCCAAGCCTTCTAAGAAGGCTATAGCCTTTCTCTTGTTATCGTCAAAGGAAGCACCCACCTTCTCGCTAATGTCACCAACATGAGTTAAACCCCACTCAGCAGTTTTTTACAAAGATATTTTCGTAGATTTCTAAATCTTTTGGAATCTGTAGATTCTGTCACGTGTGCATATCTGTAGATATTGTAACAGGTCCACAGGTCGTAACAGCCCACTCATTACGTGGCTTGCTTGATGGTATATAACGCTAGGGATCTCATAGTGAGACTTAAGCAAATTCACTCCAGAATTCTCTGGCTCATAGTTTGTCATGGTACCAGAGCCGTAAGCTTTTTCTTCGAGAACTTGCTTTCCTGGAAATTAGGTTCTTAGTTTTTTAGACCATTTCTGACACACAACATTGTCCTCGTTCAGCTATCTTGAATCCTTTCTCATTTACATCATGTTTGGAGAGAAAACGACAATGGTTCCTGTCTGTTTTGATGGGAAGAACTACTTTTACTGGGAACTTAGTCTTTGTTGTTTTATTCAAGGCCAGGAAAGGTGGGGGTATATCGAATCATCGATGGATCAGAGGAAAAGCCAACAGATTCATTGTAGGAAGCTGAACTGAAGAAGTGGATCACAAACAACGCCAAAGTCATGAGTTGGATAGTGGGTTCAGTCAAATCTCACATTGCCTTAAACTTAAGGCCCTACAACACGGCGCTTCAGATGTCATTTACTTGAAGAAGGTTTACCATCAAGAGAAAGATAACAGAAGAAAAATATGCGACATTATTTTCTTATGCAACGAGGCAACCAATATGAATCCTTGAAAGCCAATTTGATGAGTTGTGATCCTTCTCCATCTCTCGATAAGTGCTTTCAAGAGTTATTGCACGAGGAACAACGACTCCGTTCCCATGCTATCTTTTGCAAATCATCTAATTGAAGCCCCTTTTAATGTGGCATATGCTGCACGAGGGAAGTCCACGATTTGAGATAGATCGAGTGTCATTGATGTCATGGTTTTGGTCTCTTGCGAAGGATAGTAAGAACAAATATTTCAATTATTGCAAGAAAGATGGCCACGTCATTTCAGAGTCTCACCGTCGACCACAAACTCGAAATAATCCAAAAGCATATCAAGTTGCTAGTGCAATCAGCTAGTCTTCGCCCGCTACCAACACATCTTCATCCTCTGCAGTTCCTGTAACTCTTGAGTCAGTTCAGCAACCGACCCGAAATCTGCCATTGGATTTTATGTAATTGTTCATCCAAATTAAGGATTTGGTGTATTTACTCGGGAGCATCAAATCTATAACTTGTGCTTCTGAAAATTTCAATTCTCGTTCACCCAGTTTGGGCTTAATAAGATTCACACCGCAGATGGTAATCAACTATCAATTGCTGTTGGTGGTAATGTGCATTCAGATTTGAATCTTAAAGGTTGGTCAGTTAGTTAGTCGATAACAATCGTGACGTTTATTTCTGCTGCTGGTTGTGTTATTCAGGACAGCGAAATAGGGATAATGATCGAGAGGGGGAATAAACTTGGCCTTTTATTTTCCAATGCTTATGGCAATATAATTCTTCTTCTATTCCTTCTGTTTCTCTAGCTTCTCAAGATTGTAATGGGTCCAATTTATGGACTTTATAGCATGTTAAACTAGATTATCCACATTTCGGAAGATTGTCTACAAAGCTTCGAACCAATTTAATCTCAAATAAAAAGGTCACTGCAATTAATCATGTGTGCACTAGTCGTTGAATGACTAAGAGTAAAGTTCTCCCCTTTCCAAACATTGGTCGCGTCTCCTTAAAACACTTTGAACTTGTCTACTCAGATGTTTGCGTTGCACCTACTATATCATCTTCCTGGTATAGGTACTTCGCCACCTTTATCGATGACTATGAAGCACGGGTGCTTCAAAAGGGGGGGAGTATCGAGGTCGGGTGCGCATCGGACACGGGTGCGGCTCAGGTGCGCACCCGTTAATTTCTATTTATTTTTTTTATTTGTCGAAATTTGGGTGCGGCTCGGGTGTGGATCCGACACTTCGGGGGTTGAAACATAATTTCCAGAAGATATTTCGGGGGTTAAACATGAAATTTAAATTTTGTAGGGGTGAAAACATAAAATCAGTGTTACTTACCAAATTAGGGCACACTCATCTGATAGAGAGAAAGAGAGATCGCAGTAGCGGCGACCTCCGTCGACACTGACGACCTCCCGCAACACCCATCGAACAGCCGTGACCACCCACAACAGCACCGAACAGCCGCGACCACCGTCGACACCATCGAATAGCCCCGACCACCGAAAACCATCGCGACCACCCGTGACACCGACGACCACCCGCGACCACCGGTGACTACCCTCGACCACCCACAACCAGCCGCGACAACCCGCGACCACAAGCGACCACCCACTACCTCCAGCGACCTCCGACGACCTCAGGCAACCTCCGGCGACCACCGGCTATCACCCGAGAAGACTTCTAGTCACCTCCGGCAGCATTTCTCCAAAGATAAGTCTCCTCTTCCTTTCTTCTGTCTTCAAATCTCTCTTTGCTACCTTTTGTGACTTGGATGTGGATTGTGAATTGAAAGTTGGAACCAATTTATACAGTGTTTATTGTTTAACATGTGTCAAAGGCTTAAAGCAGCGGTTCAATAGTTAAAAATTAAGGGATGTTGAAACCAATTTTGCAAACTTTGATGCTATATTGCCACTTTTGTTATATACATATGATCTATTTGGTGGTAGTTTTTATGTATTTGATGGTATTGTACTACTGTTGAATGGTTGAATTGGTTGAATTAAATTGCACTCCGTCTTTTTTTACACTTTTTAAGATCCAAATTGTTTAGAAATTTAATAATAATTGTACATAATAAAAAATATATATATAAAATATTTGTCGTATCCCCGTATCCTAAAATTTTCAAAAATGCCGTATCCGCGTATCTGCACCCGTATCGTATCCGCACCCGCACCGGAATCCGTGCTTCTTAGATCGATGAATATAGTACATTTACACGGATTGACTGATTACATGCAAAGTCGAACATATTCAGTGTCTTCGAGTTCCTTTTGCAATAATTAAATCCAATTTCAGTTTTGTATCCAAGGATTTCGTTCTGATTCCGGGCAAGAATACAGTAAAATCCGATTACAGGAATTCTTGGATAATGGAACTGAATTTTAAAGATCATGCGACAGTGCTCCTCAACATAATGGAGTTGTTGAGGCAACAATAAACATATCTGCGATACTCTTTTTGCGCTTCTCTTGGAGTGTGTTGTTCCTCCACCATGTCGGAATGAAGCTGTCCGAACTATTGTTTTTAGTACTAATAGGTAAATTGCAAACAAAAACAAAAAAAACAACAATAACAGAAAAAATTATTGTTGATGAAGACTACATTCTTAGAAACACAGGAACCCTTTTTGTCCACTAGCATATCCAAGAAAAATGCATCAATTAGATTGAGCCGTAAGTTTTGTATGTTCATTAGGAGGAAGATAAGCAAAGCATACACCCCCAAAAGTTTGCAATTTTTCATAGATTGAGCTGTAATTTTGTATGTTCAAGCCGCAGGACAAGATCACTGGCGGAAGGCAATTGAAAGGGAGTTGAATGCTTTAAGAGTTAATGATTCATTGGATGTTGTTCCTTGCCCAAAAGAAGTCGCTCCTATTGGCCGTAAATGGGTCTTCAAGGTGAAGATGAGATCCGATGGATCTTTACATCGCTACAAGGCACGTCTTGTTGCCTTAGGCAACAAGCAAGATTATGGAATTGATTAGAACGTTTGCTCCAGTTGCCAAAATGACAAGCATGCGTCTTCTTATTGCACTTGCTGCCTTGAATGCATGGCCCATCTATCAAATGAATGTAATAGAATGCGTTTCTACATGGAGATCTTCACGAGACTGTTTACATGAAACCACCACCAGGATTTCAGATTCCAGCCTCACATGTTTGCCACTTGAAACGCTCCTTACATGGGCTGAAACAAGCACCCAGAGACTGGTTTGTTAAGTTCCAAACGACAATTCTTCGTACCAGTTTTCAAAAAAATCAGCATGATCCTTTGTTATTCCTAAGACATTCTTCTCATAGTCACAATAGAGATTCAAATTGAATTAACCAGCCACAAAAAGGACTGAAAGGAGTCTTTTATATGGAAGACCTTGGCCTTCTTGCTTGTTTTATTGGGCTAGAGTTACATATCTCACAAAGGAATATTTGTCAATCAACACAAGTATCTATGATATTTGGTCAATCTTTCGGGTCTGAAGCTTGCCGACAAGACTGATACTCCTTTAAAACTCAGAAAAAACGAGAGAAAAACTGATTTCTAATCCCGCTCATTATCTTAAAGTAGTGGGTAGTTTAATCTGCAATCACAATCACCGCCTCGGATACCTCTTATGCTATTAATTTGGTGAGTCAATTTATGACCAGTCCACGACATATCATCTTACAGAATCATTCGCTATTTGAATAACCGCTTATACACATACAGGTAGGGCAGGCCATCCAGATACTCGTAGATCGACGACAGGCTGGTGCATGCTCTTTAGGAGACTCCTCGATCTCTTGGAATTGTAGAAAACAAGAGCATGCACTTAAATCTTCGACCGAGTCAGAATATAAACTGTTTTGTCATGGTAATTAATCGCTAATGGAGAATTTTCCAATTGGGGACTCGGAATCATAACCAAACCACTTACCAGATCATCATGTAGCATGAGTACCCTTTCCAAAGTTCCACCATTTTCTGGAATGTCCTTCAAGGTGTCTTGGCATCTGTTTATATGGGAGTAAAGCCACAAAACATCCCCTTTGGGTCAATGTCTACATCGTCATTGTAATTGCTACTACTAACGACAACTTCCCCTTCAGAACTATTGTGGCATCCTTAATCCCAACGTAAGCTCCCGAATCACCTTCTCAATATTCTTATCACAATGAAGATTATAGTAGTACTTTTTAGGACTTCATATTCACTCGCAGCATAAACACAGTATTAGAAGCCTCGAAAGGATTATGTATTCCAATTCTTTTAAAATATCAGTTGCAATCTGAATATCTGAATGCTCAGGAGAAGATGACACCCCAGGAAATTTGTTTCCAGAAAATCTCGCACCAAGAATGGAGTAGTCCCTGGTTTGAAATTCTCATAATAAAGGAGCATCAAGTTCGGCATTTAAAATTCCCTCTGCAGACTCCACATGTGTGTCAATTCTTAAAAATTTTCAGCGGAGGACGAAGGACAGAATTAGACTTGACTTTCCTCTGATCAGTTCCGTCATTTTGCAGCCCATATTGATAAAATTATAAGGCCCAAATTTTCTGTTATCACCAAGTCCAGAAGGCCTTCAATCTATAGAATAGTTATGACAAGATGCATAATTCCCTTTTGGCCTTTTATAGTATCTTCCCATAATAGGATTAAAGCTTTTAGGTCCACCAGAATGAGGCCCACAAACTGCCAGTTACTCGGCAGAATTCTCTCCAGTCGTTATGCCATCAAATGTCCTATTATAAGGCTTGAGGAACCATCGCCACTAGGCGCGGAAGCTTCAGTCATCTTAGCCAATGGTGCTGAATAAGCTGAACCAGTTGTAACAGCTTACTCCAAGCATAAACCATGTTTCTAACTAACGCATGTAAAAACATTCCAAACTGGAGAAGCCCATTTAAAGATTTTCTAAAGATCCTGGATCACCATAGAACCTACCAAGTACAAACCAAATAGAATGCAACATATTACCTGAATCATGAAGCTTGATATCACAAGTGCCAGAAAATTGTAGAGTAAAAAGGCAGCAACCTCCCTAAATGATGATCCCCAGAATTGGGTTGAAGGGAGCATCAAAAAAGGAATCAGAAAGAAAAAAGAACTGCGGATGAATTAACGAGAACCATTTTGTGAGGAGAGAGAGGATGGAGTGCATTTTAGTGCAATGTACACCTGAACCAGAGGCACGAACCATTACCAACTCTTCAAAAACATCTAATACCCCGCACTATGAGTGCATCGAACAATATAGGATTCCTGCCAAAAGAAGAATATTACAATCCATCCTAACATATTATACCTCACTCAAAGTTATGACAGCTCTACTGACCATCAAATAGCCAAAAAGTACAGATCTCCAAAGGAACTGGCTAACTAAAACTGAAAAAGGTCTCACCCAATTAAGCAACGACAAATGTTAAAAACTTACTACATCTCCTCACCTCCGATAACTCCTCCCAAAGCACCCATCAGCCAATCCTAATTGATGGGCAGCAACCTACTAATAAAACAGGATTGCACAATCTGTCACAACATCAACAGATTAACAGCCCAGTTACCAGATTAACACTATACTCACCAAACTACCACCATTTATTTATTTACTTATTTTGATAGGAAATATATGTTCAAAGCTGCCAAGGGGGCGAACCCAAGATACACATAATACAAGAAGCAGGTGAGATCTATCTAAACAGCTATACAACCACTAAAGCTATCCAAAAAGTTCCAAAAGTAAATCAGTCGATCCTATACATTTATACTCGGACCACACAAATAAAGTGTTTAGGACATTAGCTTCAAGCTCAGCCACTGCACACTCTTTTGCTTCAAACTCGCACTGTATCTTCACGCAAAATTATAGGCCTAAAATTACAAAAAGGAGAGACATCCCAAAGAACAGTCTTCCTTCTCTTCCTTATGTAAAAGGACCGGGTCTGTAAGAAAGCCTCAACCGACTTGGGCATGACCCAAGGCACGTCAAAAAGGAGAAGACGAAGTCCCAAATCAGCTTTAGCACCATGCAATGCAGTAGAAGATGATCCACGCTCTCCCCGTCTGATGAACACATACAGCACCAATATACATAAATTATTTGCCTCTTTCGCATATTGTCCCCAGTGACTGCTGCATTCACCGTTGCTTCCTAAGCACAAGAAACTCACCTTAAGAGGGCCACTGTACGCCCAAACCCCCTTATTCCCTAACCCTGGATCTCAATTAACAGAGTAAAGACGGCCGAAGAAATCAGCCACCATGTTTATCACCCAGTGTTGGAAATTTCTACGAAACACAAGGATCTATGAAACCACCTTACCACTACGACTTACATAATCTGCCACCAAGGAACTTCGGTTAACAGCCAACCTAAAAAGCGAAGAAATCATGACAAAGCCGAACCCTTGAACACTCCCTACGGAAAAGCGAATGAACTTCGGAAAGCGTCCACGCCATGCATTAGACCCACACACTAGCTCACACCATAAAGGCCCCCTTCCTTTTTCGGCCACCATCCAGATTCCCCAACCCCGTACCTACTCAACATAACCTATTTTCAGAAAGGCACTATTCTCTTACATGAATCTCCATAACCATTTACCAAGCAGCAGGTGTGATAGAGTCTCAACCTTTTTATCCCTAACCCGCCAAGATGCGTTGGTGAGCAAACCCGATCCGGCTTTATCAAATGATACTTCCTCTCCGGACCTTCTCCTTCCCATAACAACTCCCATTGTAATCTTTCCAACCTCTTGCCAACAGAAGCAGCAACAGTAAGCAGTGACATAAAATAACCTGGAAGAGTTGAGAGGGTACTCTCCATCAAGGTAAGCCTCTCATCTTTTGAAAGGTAGTGCTTTTTCCACCCTGCCAATCGAAGCTGAAATCGTTCCATAACTGGACCACAATGGGATGTGCTCTTATATGAAGCACCCAAGGATAGACCAAGATAAGAACAGGGAAGACTCATCGCTCTGCAGCCGAAGGGCTCAGCTAAACAATTCACGTGTGAGCCAACCCACCGGGATCATTTCACTTTTTGCTACTTTAATGCGAAGCCCAGAGCAGGCCTGGAAGAACAACAATAGCATCCTCAAAGACATGAGTTGGTCCTCCCCTGCCTTACGGAAAATTAAAGTGTCATCTGCAAATAAAGAATAACCATATTCCCTCCCTCTCGCAAGTCCCCAGCCTCAAAGCCCTTCATAAAACCTCGGAACACTGCTTGGTCCATCATCATGACAAAGGCTACCACAACAATAAGAAAAGAAAAGGAGAAAGCAAATCCCCTTGCCTCAAAACCCTTGACGAAGAAAAGAAACCTGCAGGGAACCATTCACTAAAACTGAAAAACGAGCTTTAGAAATGCAAAACTTTATCCATTTCCTTTAACCCAAAACCCGTCCTCTCGAATTGATGCATTTGTTAGCCACAAGAACAGCATCTAAAATTTGACACCCCCCACAGTGCACTTTGAGAAACAGAGATAACATCAGGAAGAATAGATCCCAATCTTACGGTAAAACCTTTGACAGAATCTTGTAAACACAGCTCAACAAACTGATTGGCCAGAAAACCATTAATGTTATCTGCCCCCCCCCCCCCCCCCTCCTTTTCCCCCCTTCTCTGGAACTAATGCCACAAAACTAGCATTGAGACTACGCTCAAAAGAGTCATGACTGAAGAAAGCTAGAAAAAAATTCCAGCATATCCCTCTTATCTGTCAGCAAACAGTCCCGAGAAAATGCTAACATGAACCCATCCAGATGCAGGGCTCCATCCCCATTCATGCCTTTCAAGGAACCCACTACTTCTTCCTCCATAAAGGGCTTTTCAAGATTATCCTTGGCTTCTTGACTGATCGTAGAAAAGTCTAAATCATCTAAAAAAGTCCCAAAAAGCAATCACCATTATGAAGTTGTTCAATCAAATCAACAATTTCCCTCTTACTGTCAGCCTCATCTGATAAAAGCATGCCACTGATTCTAATCTTCCCAATCTGATTCCTTCTCTTATGAGCACTGGCCGGTCTCTGGAGAAAACGAGTGTTCATGTCACCCTCTTTGAAACACAGTACTCCAGATTTTTGCCTCCAGCAAGCCTATTCAGCCACAGATAACCTGCCAACCTCAATCTTCAGTTATGTCCTCTATGCAATTCATCCTGCACCAATCCCCTCTGCCCTTCCTGCACATCTAGGATATGTGTCTCCACTTAGACGACGAGCTATACGAATTCTTGAAGTTTAAGTTTTGTGCAAGACAATAACTTGAGCTACCAGCCACCACGAAAATCTTCTTATATTTGCTCGACCAACTCTATAAACCCCAGCTCCATCAACCACTTATTTTTAAAGTGAAAAGGAGACTTACCCTTCCATCAGAAATAACACGAGGAAGGCAAAATTTGCACACAGACCTTTCAAATTTCTCCTCTCAATCTGGAGACATGAGAAATCTATCCAACCTTAATTTTTGACCAAGTAAAGATACCCCCTTCTGGCAGCAGGTCCATCAATCGCTCAGTACCAACTAAACCAATGAATTCTAGCATAGTACGGGGGAATTATGAGCATCCCACCCTCGCATGGGAAACCTAATAACTTCAAATTCACCGGCAATGCATCACGGCCTATTCCACACATCGTGAGCACCGAAAGCTCATTTCACAGCACCCTACACCCCTCAACATCATCAGGACCATAAACACCAGAAAAAACCAAGAAGGTCATCCTCCACATTTCTCAACAAACAAGAAACAGAGTGAGAAACTTTGATGACACTACCAAGTCGAATACCCTTCTATCCCACACTACCAAAGTACCCCCCAACACATTAACTGCATCCAAAGAAACCCACCTCGCCCACCTGCCACCTCCTACCTTCCTGATAAAAGGACTTGAAATGGTCTGCATTTTAGTCTCCTGTAAGCAAACGAGATCAGCTTTCCACCATTTGAACGCTGCTTGACAAGTTTTTGCTTACAAGGGTCGTTAAGGCCCCAAACATTCCAACAAATCTAAATATGATTCGTTGAAATTGATGGCAAGCACCATCCTTCAAAGCTAACACCCTCCCCCAACACCACCGTGATCGTACGTAATTGAGCATTCAAGCTTCTTCAACTCCCTCTTGCTACAAATGTGTGCACTTACGTTCTTATAACCACCCTCGATATCCAAGAGGAGAACCACAATTCTGATCCCAAGCCCTGCCATTGACACCCTCAAAATCAAGCTATTAAACTCATTTCTTCTCTTAGCTGCTGCACCACTGCACTGGCCTAATACAGTCTCCCTCCCACTCACCGGAACAGAATCCAAAGGAGTTACCGCCTCTGACACACCAGCTGCAAATTAGTATTTACGGACCCCACCCTCTCCTCACTCCCTAGGCGGACCTGACTTTGCTTGACCTCACTGACGAATTCCAGAAAGTATGACCTCCCAAAGAACTAGAATCGAACTCAATTTCCCGCTCCACCACTGGATCAGAATAAACCTCAAATGTTGCCTTTTTAGTCGTACACCTTCTGAGACCCTTGGCTAAAACACCCTTTACTCCAGCACAATTATAAAATTTCTGCAATAACTCCTGATACACCCAATACTCCCCCCACCTCTACAAACCTCCAATAGAAGAGAAGGAAAGAAGAAGGAACCCCAACCACTCGTTTACCTGAACTGGAAGTACCTGTTATGTCGGGATTTAGAAGAGCCTGGCCACCCGATGAATTCTTATGCTAAAAGTGACATCGTCTTCTTAGAAGAACCAAAAGAAATAGCTTGGCGACCTTCCCACGTGATAACCTTATCCCTCCTCTCCCTTTGAACCCCGCATGTGCCATCTTTACCAAATTTAGGACTCTTACGCTAGCCACCTGTTAAATAACCCAACGTCCCACGAGATAACCTTGTCCCTCCCATCGCTCTGACCACCACGTGTTCCCCTACTAATATTATGCTTCCACGTACCCGTCCAATCATCATTGAGGCCCTGAAGCCAAGGAGGCACCTGCATGCTGCCAGACTTCTCTGTCAACAAATGGAAATCGATCCCTTCCTAAATACCATTCTCTCCGGCAACAAACTCACAAAAAGGAGCTAATTTCACCCGTAAGGGCATATGGCAAATCCTCCTCCCCACACCAATAATCACCCTAGCTGGAATGGCACCCCTATAATGCACTAAGATACGAGCCCATTGCAAATCCTCCCTTCCTGAAGTCTTCTCATCAACTGAAACAAAACCACCACATCTATCACCAATAACCCTGAACACCTCCTGCACCATTTAGAACGTACAAGCTATGTAGTTGTTAGATTTTGCTGGCCATGTCGGGAAGGAGCGGTTGACTATAAATTTTCAAACCATTCAGGCTAGACACCTCTCTATTCTCATTCTGATTCAATTCATTATTTCTGGTCATACACATATACTTAAATCGCCAACACGAAAAACACATTTTTCAAGATGACACCCCCTTTCCGCTTTCCTTTCGATCTAGTTCATTTGTTCAGTCATATGCACATAATTAAAATCCCAACGCGGGAACAAACCAAATACGCCCTCTATTTCATAATTTTTTCCCATAATCCTTTTTAGAAGTTCCAAATTGTCCCCTCTCTAAAATAGACTACTAAGGGTCTTGAAGTTCCAAAGTCACCCTTTATACACAAGAACATAAGATCTGCAATAAACAAACCTGTCATCTCGAAAGGCCTGGATTGGCCATGGCTATGCCGCACATCCCATCAATCCTACATCCGCCGATTATCAATAACCACCAGCTAAAATCACCAAACTCTACCACCACTAGTACTCTTGCGAGGGAGTCCCAGTCAAATTGCAAAATCAAAAAAACCACAGCCTTAACCACTGTGCAGAGTATTACTATCCCTCATTCCATCTCTTCAGGTAAATTACCACTCACTTTCATCTTCTTCCACTAAAAACCCACTGGATTCAAACCGCGCAGGTTGATAAATTGGTTTAGTTTAAAAATTTGTTGGCTTGTGTTGATTGATAAAATCAGATGGTAGAGTAATCTGGGGCAAGGGAGAGAAGGGCGGGAATGAACCATAAGAAGTTCTGCTCGAAGAATGTTAGAAAGGAAATGTCGGGAGATATAAGCAAAGGAATTCTGGATAGCGAGGCTTGGAAAGATAATTGAGTTTATTTAGTGGGATGTTTGGGTTTCCATTGTGATTTACAAATCGGGAATTTATTAGGTTTCTACGATTATTAACTAGCATCTGTTATTCGGATATCCGGTCTTTCGTATTAGATTCCTAATCGTCCAAGTATATTAGGATTTCGCTTTACTATATGAGTTGGAGCAATCCCCGTTATATGTTAGACTTGAATGATACTTGAGCTTAGGCTGTGAGTCAAGGCCATGATGCAAACGGGGTCCCCTCCAATGGTGACGCAAGTCTATCCTATCCCACTCTTTCTTAACAATCTCACCCTCTCCTCTCTCTGAGCACTCTGCTTCCACATCAGGCAAATTTGGCAAGTCAAACACAGCGCAACTACCTAAATAATATAACAAGGCAGCAATTCAAAGGACAGAAGTCATTTACCACAAATGTAAAGCTACATAGTGTAAGGATAGTCTGCAATCACGCACCGTATATTCAAGATTGGAGAAGGGACTCTCCACCTCACGGAGCACAAAAGGGCGTCCATTGATATACACCACCTGTTTCAAGATAAAATGGAAACAATAACAACCTGGAACAGCCCAAGAGAAAAATCTTCCTCAGGATCTTATTATTGTTTCAAGCTAAAGATTGCATAACTTAACAATATTAAAGCCAAATAAGCATTGTTCATTGCACTAATGCAGGGTGCAAATTTAAGTACAAGAAAAACATACCTCTTATCAAACTCAACTTAATCTTGCAGGACCTGACTGCCCAAGTTTTTACCGTTGCACCGAGCTTTGGCAAAATTCACATTCAAATAAAATGCAGAAGTGAAAGCACTGCGTGTATCGGTTTTGTGATGACGTGCATGAAAAAAATCTAGTTCTTCGAGTCACCATCTAATTTTTAGGGTTAATCACAATAATCAACCGAGAAAACACAGAAACCCTAAATTCAACTCTAGATCATCAATTATGCTAATCTAGTATACGTAACCCTAGTTCTGAACTCGGGAACTAGTTAAACGACATAAACGTGTTAGGCATACTAGATTAGCTTAATTGGTGATCTAGAGTTGATTTTAGGGTTCTCATGTTTTCTCGGTTGATTAGTTTGATTAACCTAAAAACTAGATCGTGACTCCAAGAACTAGATGTTTTGGATCAACGTCGTCACAGGTTTGTTGTTTTCTAATCTTTCAGCGGTGCCTAAGCAATCTCAGCTAGCAAGTTTCCTCCATTACACTAGTTAAAACAGATAAAGCAGTTGCAATTGTCATACCCCAGAACCTAATGAAAAAAGTTTTTTTATGCCATCTACAAATTTCTAAATCCTTGTTATTGCCTTCTCTATTTCTTAACTTGGAATTTTTTTTATAGGTAACGTATTACTTCAAAAACCACCAAAACGGGGTGAACAACGGTTTGAAATCATCTATCAATATACAGAAAGAAGCTGTTCAAGAAATAAAGCAAAGCTTCCTGGGTATCTGAAGCCTCCCTCCCAGCGCAACAAAAAAGGGTAGACAAAGAAAGGCCTGAACGGCCTAACCATTAAGAGTTGGTTTGACAAAACTTTTTTTTTGGTTTTCAGTTTTTAAAGAGCAGCTTAATTTTATTTTTTTACAAAAACAAGTGGGTGTTTGATAACCTTTTTTTTTTAGGTTTTTTTTTTTTGGTGTTTGATAACCCTTTTTATTTTGACTTTTTTTTTTGAGTGGTTTGCGGTGGCGGTGGTGGGGCGTAGCGGTGGTCGACGGTGGTGGTGGCCGGCGGTGGCTGGTGGCTGCCGACGGTGGTCGCCGGTGGTCGCCGGCGGTGGCTGCCGGCGGCTGGAGGTGGCTGCCGACGGTGGTCGCCAGTGGCCGGAGGTGGCTGTCGGCAGTCGCCGGCGGCCAGAGGTGGCTGCCGGAGGTGGCTGCCGGCGGTGGGAGGGTGGTGGTGGTGGGTCTCAAAAAAAAAAACCAAAAGTGAAAAAAAAAAACCAGTTTCTGGAGTTTTTTTTTTACTCTTCAGTTTAAAAACTGGTTTTTTAAATTGGAGAAGGAAAAAAAAAATGGTTACCAAACGCACTTTTTTTTTCCAATTTTCAAAACTGAAAAAAAGAGGAAAAATAAAGAGTGTCAAACAAGACTTGTAATTCAAACACCTTTCCACTACGTTCCAACAATAAACACCACAATAAACAGTTGGAAAGTAAATCCCGTAACTTCTCTTTCCTCGACCTCCTCCTCCTCCTCCTCCTCCTATAGACTGACCAACACCTCAACATATCTATTAATGATCGTGGCATCACCCGGCAAAGTCCCAAAAGGCAGAAAGTCATACTTCAAAATTCCCTTGCAACCTAACAATGAAGAAGCAGGCCCCATCATCTCCCATCCTGTTTGCACATATAACACCAGTTGACGTATATTTACTCCTGTCACCAGTAACAACCGCGTTTCTGGCTGCCTCAAACAAACTTTCATTGGAGCCGTGTTCCAAATGTTTTTCAGGGAAATGGAACAGGATTACATTGTTACACCAAATAACAAGACTTCACATAAAAGCATTCCCTAGAATCATCCCTCCACACCACCATATCCTCTCTCCCTCGACAAACTTTTCCATCAAGGCCAAGACTTAGATTACCTCTCAATCTTGAAAATTCCTCCTAAATAAATAGTGGATTCCAAGCACAACCAGTGGGAAAGAAAGACAAAACAACTGCCACCAAAATTTCATAATTGCTCGCTAAACGTGAATGGATATGAAAACGGACAGAGGTCAAGCAAAAATCTCACCCGCGTCACAGCTTTAAAGTTGAACCGTATATGAGCAACGAAAGGCGAGCACCCTTTGCGAATACCAATCCACGTCCCAGAACCATGAGCCCTGTGAACCTCCCTTAAGACCAGAGAGTTCCTCCTTCCTTAAGTTCTTCAATTACTATACTCCTCCAAAATGCATCCCATTCACACATATACCTCAGCTGTCTTAAAGTTTCGTTATTCGTTCTGTCGTCGACCCTATCGACGCCCAAGAACACGCCCATTCTTCAGCCATAGAGAGACTTTTGAGTTGTGAGGTACCATTCTGAGCTAAATACATACAAGTGTTATGCTGTGAAATAACTCAAATTTCTAATCATTCACTTGCTTTAACTACTCATGCTATGGATGTCGAAGCATCAACTCCGTTCCTATGGGCTTTTGAGGAGCGGGAGAAAGTGTTGGAATTCAAGCACTTTATTGAAGATGGCCAAATTCTTGATCCCTAAGCCCCCAAATCAAACCGCAGAGCATACAACATTCCAATTAACTAAATGATCCTTCCTTTCTACCTTCTCATAAGAAAAGCCTTTCCCATTGTTCCAGCCTCTTTCCTACAGAAATGGGAATGAACATAAGAGTCAAGAAGTACGTGGGCAAAGTGGACAGCGTACTTTTTATGAGAGTCAACCTCCCTCCTTTCGCAGGAACCATCTCTTCCATCCTGCCAAACATTTTAAAATGTGTTCCACCTCTAGGTTCCAACCTTAGTTGCAAGATTCTCGAAATCTGGTGACGCTCCCACCCGGAACCTCGTTCCTGAATCTCGCACCCGCTCCTGCTCCCCTTCCCACCCAAAAAACCCACTATACCACTTACCCTCCCTCTACGGAACCTCGCAACGGCTCCCGCTCCCACTCACGCTTCGTGCAATCAAGGTTCCAGCAGGTCACATCTTTACAAGAACCACCTAACAGGACGCCAAATTAAGTAATAGGCAAGCAGCTCACTCCACAAGCAAATGAATCCACAAGAACGGAGATATTAGGCACTAAACTTAACGCTATTAAAACACTCTTCGAAAGATTAAAATTCAAAACAGAACAAGCTTGGAAAAACAAAAGCACCATGCATATATATTTAAGTTGTTCCACATCAGCATCACAAAAGAAGATAGTGTCGTCAGCAAATGTAATACCTCCAACCCCATGCTATGTTACATAGACTCTTCAGTTTTGCGTGAAGTACCTATGTCGGACACTCGACACTTGGACATGGGTATGGGATATGTGTCCGACACATCTCATGGGATATGTGTCCGACACATCTCATAGGATATACCATTATGATACTATCTTATAGTCTTTTGTTTAATTAGTAGTTGCTTTGAGTGGAGATAAGTTGTCAATTAAAATCAAATGCATCACATAAAACACCTTTTTGCCTTCGAAATAACTAAAAAGCAATAATAAATATGAACATTTTGCCGTGTCCCCGTGTCTTGTGTTTTCAAAATTAGACGAGTCCGACACTTGGACACGTATCCGATCCGGACACTCGTACCGAGTCCATGTAACATAGACCCCATGTCTTTAGACTTCCCTTCCTTTAAACCTTTAAAACAAGCCTCCCCTCAAAGGCCTATCCAACAGTCGACTCAAGGCCTCAATCACTATCAAGAACAGGAGAGGAGAGGGGGGGCCTCTTTTGTCTTAAACCCCTCGAAGAAGAAAAGAATCCAGCGGGAATGTCATTAACCATCACAGAGAATTGGCTGTAGAAATGCTAAATATCATGCAGTCCCTCCATTTCTCTCCAAACGCATCTTCTCCCAACAAGTAAACAAGAAGCTCCAGTTGACATGATCACTAGCCTTTTCCACGTCTAGTTTGCATTAAACACCAGGGATTCCAGCTCTAAATCTAGACTTGATAGCTATCAATGCTGCATCAAGAATGTGTCTACCCCCCCCCCCCCCCCCAATAAAGGCATTTTGGGATGTCAAAATAACCCCAGAAATTGTTTTCTGTAGTCTACTAGCCTGTACCTTTGAGAGCAATTTATAGACACTTCCAACTAAATTAATAGGACGGAACTCTCTAATCAACAGCAGCCCTTTTCTCAGGAATAAAGGAAATATTCAGGCTTTGCTCGAAAGTGTTGCATTAGCAAGAAGATTGCGTACTTCTCCCTAAGAGTTGGTCCTAAGATGCGGATCCAAGATGCAGAGTGAAAATTCGGTGAAAATGTACAAGTATGTACAAGTATATCTTGTGTCGAGTCAGATTAAAAACAGCATTACTTCTTTAAACGGCTATTGGGAGGGAAGAGGTGTATAGTCTGTGTCAGAGGAGCACCTCCTTCACAAAAGTCACTAGTTAAGATTACTGGAATAGCATTCATCATGCTCAGGTCATTGCACGAACACTGTGAATGACATTCATATGTGCCACCAAGGAAATTGGTAACAAAGGACTAACTCCCTATGTGCACCTTAAGTTTATTTTGTAACCTACTACTATCTTTCTTTAGTACCTATTCAGTCCCTTCAGCAAAATCTGCATTCCATACAACATTTATGTACCACATATAAAATGCAGACGGAAATATTATGCAGCTCCCACATGATTAAAATCATAGAATCAGGAAGCCACTCCTTAACTTTCCTTTTAAACAAATTATACCCCATTGCCAAGCACCAGCTCTCCCTGCCCTCCTCTCCCGGCCTTCTTTGCATGTTAAAGGGCCAAAACCACTTCTCTCTCAACACCACAATCTTTAGAACTTAAGTCTCACCCTTATTGTCACTGTTTCCAGCTCCATGCCCATCACGTCTACCCCCGCCTGTTGTAATCTCTCTCTCTCTCTCCCTCCCTCCCTCCCTCCCTTCACTCTCATCTCTCTCTCTCTCTCTCTCTCTCTCTCTCTCCACCCACCCCGGACAATCACACACACATATACTCACACATGTAAATTACAAATATCCTTATGTTTTGACAAGATTAGAGGGTAGTAGCCATGAATTTCGTTTGTGGGGTTACGTAGTGTCTGCGTAAAAGAATTTCATAATGGGTCGTCTATGGATGGAAGAGGATGCAAGGTGGGGACGGGATCAGAGATGAAAGGTGAGTCAAGGACAAAAAGAGTGAGGAAAGAAGATATACCAATGCTGCAGTGCTGGCAGGGCTCTAAAAAAGAGGGTGGTGGTAGCATTTATGCGCAATGGGTGGCGCGAAAGTTGATGGCACAAAAAAATGCTGGTTTTGTGGGAGTTCCATAAAAGGTATCAAAGGGAGGTGTGGGTATCGATCACCAATGCTTAGGAGAGGGTTGGAACCAAATGCAAGCAGGGATGGAAATAGAGGGTGGGTTCCAAAAAAAGAATAGTGATTAATAGGGGGGACCGGTATCAATTGTGGATGCCTGGGAGGGGGTTGGAATCAAATCCAAGCAGGGATGGCAATAGAGGGCGCATGCACACAGGAGGAGTATGAGAAAAATGGGGAAGGTGAGGGTGGGAGGTGGTGTTGCTCTTGCTGCTGGTAGTGTGATTTTGATTTGCACAGGTTAGGGGAGAAAGAGAGAGATGGGAACTAGCGGAAGATATAAGCATGACCCATTATGTTAACATTCTTAACATACATTTTTTTTCCGCATCAAATGGGGAGGGGGAAGCGAATTCTGCATCTCTCATAATGATATAAACCTTGGGTTTCCACATTCTTACAGACATTAAACGGATTTAAGTTTGAGGGACTAAGCAGGTTAGTAAAACACCTTGATGCGATAAGACAAAACTTCTGTTAAGACAAAACTACTCAACTAGATAAACGAGCATCGATATCATACTAAACTAAGTAGGGCAATGTGATGAGATATTTCTATGCAGAATTACCACTAAACTTAAATATTTTATCTTGTCTCATGGATGATGGTGGCTCCACAGATAAGCCTAGCTCAGTAGTGCTATATCATCTATTGTTTAAAACTTAAGAAGTTTTACCGGTTCCTCACGGAGGTTAATCCAGAGAACTTGTGTCTTCATCCCATCTAGACATCCAATATGGTCAAGAACATTTCTAATGCCGTCAATTGTTGGAATTGCAACACCATGCACATGCAAGGAGTCAGCCTGTATATACCAATAAAGAAAATGGAAATTAATAAGATACTGGAAAAAATGACATGCAAGATGTCATTTTTGCAAAGTCAATAGGAAAGAATCTGCAACCATGACTATGATCTGCATTACAAAGATAGTTAAAAACAAAGCCACGGAATAAAAATCATGACAAACTCTGAAGGGTTGAGGCATGGAAATGTAAGAGCCGAGATGTTCAAGACCTTATCATCAAAAAGTAACACACTGTCTACAATTGCTACATGCAGCTTCCGAGCAATAACATAAATAACATATCAAAAAGTCAGCAGTGAGCATATTGCCATATGCAAGACCAAAAAGCATGAAAAGCATATGCATTACAAGCAAAGGAGTGGAAAATATCAAGTTGCTGCTTACAGCTCTCTGAGAAAACATATAAAATACTGCAAGATATTGCTGTATCGCATTTTCACAATGCTAGACAGCTAAGAAAGTAGAAGCTAGTGGTTCAAAACTTTTGCATCTAACAGGGGAAAGAAACTGGGCAAATATTGCAACTAACAACAATAGGGAAAATGAGAAAATAAACGGGATTTAGACTTCAATGGACAAAAAAGCAATTAGCGATGGAGGGGAGGGTGGGGAGAATACCTGACGGTAATTGGGGGCACCTTCGATGTGTGGAGACAAGCGTTTGTTCTGACAGCCAGGAAAATGGTCGCTCTTGAGAATAGTCTTCTTCCCCAGCACAGATCCATCTCGTTGCCTCATCACCTGCTCCGGCTCCTTGGCTAGCGACATAGCCTGCCACACACACCTTTTCACACACTCCAAAATGATGATTAACGCAATCACGGCTTGCAATTCAGCGACAATAATTCTACTAACGCCCGCGGCTTGCAATCACGGCTCTACTATGTGAACTAGTATTACATTATAGCGTAGAGGGCTTTACCGTGTGAACCCACCCAAATGTGGAACTGCGATGTGCCCACACCCACAGCCAGTGGACGAGAAACCTTTCTTCCTAGTATTCTTGACAACAAACATGGACGGACGGCCGGACGGCCGGAGGAAGGATAGAAAGAAATTAAATATGGATAACTTTTGCTTATAACCCAAATGTGGGAGTGAATACAAGCATATCTTTTGCTTATATACCGCGGCATATTCAGCCATGAGCACAACCCAATTTGCATCCCCTACGGCCTCATCTTACCTCACTCACACTCCAACGTGATAATCGTGCAACTCTTCTCATTGCGCCCATCACAAGCCGCCACATGGCCATGTTTGGGTTAATTGCAAATTTGTACCCTCGCAAATGATACGTTTGCATATTATATTTCAGATCTTCCAAAATAGTATTTTTATCCACCAAATTATGGCTAACGCTGCAAATATTTACCTTCCGTCTAACTTATTGGAATAAACTGAGGTTTGCAAAAAGACACCCCAACGTATTGAGGGCAAATTGCCAAATCACAGGGGTATTTTATGGAGAGAAAATTACGGTCAATTTGCACAGAGGAGTTCAGACTCTTTGTTTTGGGTAATTTCTAAAACTGGGGCGATCGCTTGGGGGCAGCGGTATGTTGCATTGTAACCGATCGTGGAGATGATTAGTTCATCTTTAATCGCGACTAGGGCTGGCTTTGTTCTATAATCACGACGATAGTGGGGGTTATGTGTAAGGATCACGGTCTCCCATAATGCAATAAGTCCTTCGTTCATCTTCTTCAAATGGTCTTAAAGATTGATGCTAGGGGAAGTGGGTTCGCAGTCGACGTGGAGGTGCCACAAGGAATGCAGTCCGAGTCAGATGCCAAGTGCGCTGATGTGGGACACAGCAAGGGTGGAGCAAGGGCAGAGACCAAGGGCTTCCCAAACAGAGTCTGAGTGTGGTAGTGCTGCGAGGGCGATGGCGCAGAATGAATACACGACGACAGTCACAGTCCGATGCTTAAGTCTAGAGTCAAGGTCATGTATGTTTCTCTCTAGGATTCTAGAGTGAGAAAGTGAAAATGTCCTGAGAATGTCCAAACGTCAGAAAATGTCCAAGGCCCTCAAATGAATTCTCAAGACCTCTATTTATAGAGGTTGAGATGATGATGTCATCACGCGACACGTGGTGTTTCTCGGGAGTGATACGTCACCGAGGGGTCTACAGCTGTCGGCGCTCCACGGACTGTCGACTCGCATATTCACCTGCCCTGCCCCGCATAGCGTCGCTCTGTCTGTCTGGAAAGACTGGCTCCCACAGCGTTGGTGTGGCCAGAGAACCCTCTTGATCTAGCCACCAATCCAAGCCCTTGCAGAGTCCCACGGGCCTGGTAGTGGTGGGGAAGACCCGACGCCCAACTGCTAGGTGGACTAGGCGCGATGCCCTCCGAAGACCTGCTTCCATCTCGGAGTGACCTGGGGGTCATAGTCCATAGGGGTGCCGACGCAAGCCCCCAGTGTCGGAGCACATAGGCCATTCACGAAGACACCCTAAAGGAGATAGTGTCCCGAAGGAGTCACCTAGCTCACTGCGAAGGGTCCTCATGCCGGAGCACTACAAATGGAGCCTCCTGGAATGAAGACGGCGATAGCTTTATGGTAACGAGCCTATCCCGCTGTGAGGTCCTCGTGCCGAAGCACTATGGCGGAGCCCCCCGGAATGAAGACGGCCATGGCTTTGTGGTAACGAGCTCATCCCATGGCGGCGATGACTTTGTGGTAATGAGCCCATCCTGTTGCGAGGGGTCCTTGTACCGGATCACTGCGAGCGGAGCCCCTCGGAATGAAGACGGCGATGATTTTGTGGTAACGAGCCCATCCCCGCTGCGAGGGGTCCTCGTACCGGAGCACTATGAGCGGAGCCCCCGGAATGCTGCACACTTTTGAGAGTGGGTCGAAGCATGTTCCACGTCCATGGCAGGGGCGTATGGTGTGGTGAATAAGTGTGATGTCCAGAGGCCTGTAACATGATTATGGAGCATGGGCGGGTACTTACAACACGAGACATTGATTGTGGCGCATGGGCGCGGTGCCTACAACACAAGACATTGATTATGGAGCATGGGTGCGGCGACGACCGTTGCGAGACCATACCTGGTGTCGGGGTCACATGTCATGGAAGTGGCGCACGGGCACGGTGACAACCGTCACTAGACCATACCAGGTGCTGGGGGCACATGTCATGGAAGTGGCGCACGGGCGCGGCGACGACCATCGCGAGACCATACCTGGTGCGGGGGGCACATGTCATGAAAGTGGAGCAGGGGCGCGATGACGATCGTCGCGAGACCATACCTGGTGCCGGGGGCACATGTCATGGAATTGGCGCATGGGCTCGGCGACGACTGTCGCGAGACCATACCTGGTGTCGGGGCACATGTCATGGAAATAGCGCACGGGCACCGTGAAGTGTGTATGGTTCCCGGGGGCACGACATTGTGAAAGAGAGCCTGGAGGCACGGCTGTATCAGCGGCGCGGCGCATGGGCGCGGCTGAGTGAGTATGGCGCTGAGGGCACTGTAGTGTGACAGAGAGCCCGGGGGCATGGCTGTATCAGTAGCGTGGGGCACGGGCTGTGATACCCCGAAAAATATCAAAAATTTATCTAACCGTGAGTTTGATTAATTAAGGGGTATTTTTTTATTAAGTAGCAATATGTTGATGATGATTAAGTGTTAGGGAGCTAAATGGGAGGTTAGTTTGGCCTTGTAGGTCAAAATGTAATTTTATAAAGTTAAAGGGGGTAAAAGTGTAATTTTGAAAAATATGATGAACGAGATGCATATCTTTACTAAGTAGCATCCTTTTGATGATAATGAGGTGTTAGGGGGCTACATGGATGGTCAGGATGATTTTGGGGTCAAATTATAATTTTCCAAAGTTGAGGGGTCAAAATGCAAAATTTGAAACTTTGCAAATATGGCATAACCTGAGACAAATAGGCCATGCACGATGGCCAGCTCCTGTTTGCAATAAGCTGAGTCATTGTGGAAAATATTAAAATATTTTGGGACAAAAATATGATGGAAAGAAAATATAAAAGAAAGTTTGTGAGGGTGAAAATGAAATAGAAGAAAGTTGTGAACAGTAGCATTGGCGTGAACAGTAGCAGTGGCGTGAAGAACACATGAAACAGAGAGGAAAAGAAGAGAAGAAAGAGGGAAGGAAAAAGGAGAAAGAAGAAGGAGGGAAAGAAAAGAAGAAAAGGTTGACTCCAAACCCTAATAGGGTATGATTTCGAACCCAAACTTGTGGAAATTGGGATGAAATTAGTTGAATATAAACACATATGTCTCGGTTGTGTGTGTGTATATATATATATATATATATATATATATATATATATATATATACATTTGGTTATGCTAATATGTGAGTGGGGATGAAGGAATGATGATGAAATCTTGTTGGAATCATGGATATAAGACCTAAAACAACAAAGAAAGGGGAAAAACGAATTAGGGTTTGAATTGGGTTGATTTCAGTGGTGTGGGTGTGTGTTTTTAGTGTGTGTTCTTCATCTTTGAAGGCTTAACTCGAATTGTTGGAGCTTAATTGAATGTAATTACATAAACCGAATTGATTTAGAGCTTGAAAGTATGGAAGACAAGGGAATTCGGACATGTAAGTGTAAGAAAAAAATGGAAATCCATGCAAAAATTAAAGAAGAGAAAACCCAGGTACATGGCTGGTTCAGGGAAGAAGAAGCTTTGTGTGTGCGTTCAAGGTGTAGTAGTGCGTGTGTTGAATCTGAATAGTGACTTGTAATTGTCGCTAAAGATGAAACCTTAATACATAGGTTCTAATTTGAATTTTTAAAAATAGTTAGGGTCATATTTAGCCAAAGTACAAAAAAGTGACCCTAGTTATTTTTGAGAGGCCTATATCGTGGAAACATTTCAAATTTTTCTGAGATCGGGAAGGGGGTGAACGGATGCAGGAAGTTTGGAACTTTATGGTAAAATTTAAAATATCAAACGAATGCAGTTTTACGCGAAAATTTAATGAGGACTCTATAATGCTGAGAAGTTAAATTTTCCAAGGTTTTAGTTCATTTTGAAGTCATTAGCTATTTTTGGCCGAACGGGCTTTTAAGCACTCGGTCCGGACACCGGTTCGGGATTTTTGGGCGAAAATTTTGTAAAATACTTTTTAGCTCAAGAATGAATGCAAGAGGTTTAAAATATCATTTTAAAGTGGTTTTGAGATTTTTATGGTGCCGGGAACCCTCAGGGGACATTTTGGTAATTTGCCACCCGGAGAGGGGTATTTTGGTAAATTTCCTGGTAAAGTTTTTCAAGGGACTTTTTAGTCCAGAAAGGATTGTAAAACACCTAAAAGGTTGTTTTGAAGTAGATTCGCGGCATTGTGGTGATAGTGAACCCCGGGGGCATTTTGGTAATTTGCCATGTTGGCGCTAAATTTTGAGGACGTGCATAATTTAGCGTTCGGAGGGGTGGGAAGCAAGGAATAGTGGTAGTATGTCTAAAATGAGGGTTGTTATTGATAATAAGTCGATAAGGCTAGATTAAGGATCCAATTATCGGATCGAATTAACTAGCTATCGTAAGATGCTATGAACGGTTAAGTAGGAATGGGTAGAATAAGGAGTGCGTATATGATGAATGATGACTAACGAGCATGATATGATTTGACTAGGTGATGCAGCTTGTTGCGATCAGAGATTGCGAGTTGCTTCGGCTATAAGCCAAGCAGGTAAGGACAATGCGATTCTATTATGCTAATGCATTGTTTTGATTAGCATACTATGTTGATGACGTTTATGTTGGACTCTTGCTGTTATGGGTTGACACCGGTAGTCATTGTGACCGGTATACGTATATTTGAATTGTGCTGTTGAGGACTTAGGGTAGAAGAAATTCCCTTAGTTCGCCCTGTTGATAGAATTTAGTGAGGATGATGGGCGTCCTTGTATGCTATGACTTGATTTGATTAGCATACCTGAAGTGGATGATGATGTTGTGTAGGGTTGTTGTGTGGTGGTTGTGAGATGCCGGTAATTATTGATAGCCGATATCTCTTCTCTTTGAGAACACCATTGAGGACTTGCGGTAATCTTTTCCCGAGTCCGTCCTATCGTTGATAATGATGTCGTTGATGTTGTTGAGGTTGTTGCGTGTTGTTGTGAAATGTTGGTATTTATTGATAATCGACATTTCTCTTATGTAAGAACGTTGTTGAGGGCTTGCGGTAATCTTCTCCCAAGTCCACCATATTGATGATGTTACGTTGAACTCTTGTTGTTAGGTCTGAACACCGGTCAATCTTCTGATCTGGTATTCCTTGTTGAGCTGTGTTGTTGAGGACATAAGGTGGAATAAATTTTTCCTTAGTCCGCCCATTGATGATGTCTTGTTTCTTGGCTGTAACGTGATTAGGGAAAGCACTCTAAATGAGTTCCCTGCTTGTTGATAATGTCTCTTTTATTTACTTGAGACTGAGATGAACATCCCGTAAAATGGGACATCAATAAGAGGAGGATGGCCTGTGAAACATGATCACTGGCAAAGAGGATGTAGGGCGCGCGAGTCGAGTCTGTCATGTCTGGTCGAGTCTAGTCTGTCGTGTCTGAGTTGCATTGCATTTGATTTTCTTTTGATGTTAATGATGTTAATGACTTGTATTTCGTTGATGTTTATCTTTCAATTTCCCGTTTTAGTATTCACTTGCATAGTCAGTCAGTCAGTCCAGTCCATGAGGAGGTGGCAGTAATGCTGTTCTATTGGGCCTTAAAGCCGCTCAGTCTAACGAAAGAAAACTTTTCTGTTAGCCCTATGGTTGGATAACCTAGGCTTACATCTTGTTTTGATGATAACTACACATTGATTATGTTCTAATGTGTGCTTTGAGTGTATTCTTAGTAGGCATATACATGCACACTCATGAAGACACATTTGTGAAGTTGGATAGATGGATTAAAGCCAAAGAAGCTTAAAGTTATAGTGGACATGCTATAGAAGCTTCATCAAGTCCAATGTCGAAGAGCAACAAAGGACGCATCGGCTAAGTTACTATCGATTATAATTGATCTTTACTATTATGTAACTAGTCTTGGTTTGATGCTTGGATTGATGACTATGACCTAAAAAGACCTGAGGACACCTTGTGCATTGCATGCGAGTTCATAACCTTTCACACAAGTGTGGTTCTCGAAAATGAGTGAACTTTGGAGCTCACTCAGATTTTCTCAAAAACTATTTTGGTGCTAATCTTTTCATATTTTGATAAAACTTTTCATTAGCTTTCCAACGCAAAAAACGGCACCTCAATCCGATTTTTCTAGAGAAAGTTATGCCCAAAATAGGAAAGGGGGTTCCGTGAGGCAGCTGATTGGCAGTAGGGTATTACAGTCGACTGTATTTGAATCCAGTCGACTGCATTCCAATGCAGTCGACTGCATTGGTCAAAATTCAGTTCCAACGGCTATTTTCGAGGGAATACAGTCGACTGCATTGATTACAGTCGACTGTAATGGCAGTTTTGCCCATATTTTGCCTCTAACGGCTATATTTCATTTGCTCTCTATATAAATGATTTGGGGCTTCATTATACACCATGGAAACCACATTCTAAGCCTCCATTCATTAGAGAAACATCAAGGCTCATAGATTAAACTTTTTTCTCTTCATCTTCATGATTTTACATCATTAAAGAGAGCATCTTTGTGAGCAATTCTTTGATTGAGAGTGAGCATTCTTCAAGTCATCAATTCTCTCATCTCTCTCTTGTTCTAGTGCTTAAACTTGTACTCATCTACTTCTTGAGAGTGAAATCTTGTACACATTTCTTCATTGAAAGGTTCTTGTATCAAAGCTTGGGGTTGTCAAGCTTTGGAGCTTTGGGTTTGTCAAAGCTTGTTCTTGATGTGGGCATAGCATCAAGGGATTGTAAGAGATTCGATCTTGACCCGTAAGGAAGATCATACTAGTGGATTCTAGGGCCTTTCAAGGGACTTCCTTGAAGGGGTGGACGTAGGCTTGTGGGTATATCAAGCCGAACCATTTAATTCTCCTTGTCAAGTATCTCTAACTCAATCTCTTTACTTATTGCTCTTTAATTGTTTGAAATTGTTTAGTTAGCATCTTCATTGAATTATTACTTGGTTGTTTGCTTATTTAAGTTATTGAGATTGAGGTTTGTTGTTTGTTAATTTTTAAAGTAGTCTCAAAAACCCTATTCACCCCCCTCTAGGGTTGTTTTATTGGTTTTAAGTGGTATCAGAGCCTCGGCTCTTGTTATATTGGGTAACGCCAAGAGAGTTAATCGATCATGGCTTACGTTGGGGGTATGGAGGGTAGTTCTACCACTAGGCCTCTATTGTTTAATGGGACCAATTATAGTGTGTGGAAAGTTAAGATGAAAATCTACTTAGAGTCTCAAGACTACGAGATGTGGGATATTGTTGAGAATGGCCCATACGTTCCGATAAAGGTGGTTGACAAGGTTGAAGAGCCAAAATCCAAATCGGAGTATAGTGATCATGATAAAAAGATGATTTGTATGAATGCTAGAGCGAAAAATTGTCTTGTTTGTGCTTTAGACACTAATGAACTCAATAGAGTCATTATGTGTAATTCCGCTAAGAGTATTTGGGATACTCTTCAAGTTACTCATGAAGGAACTTCTCTCCTTAGAGATTCCAAGATGAACTTATTGTTTAGAGATTATGAGTTATTCCATATGCTTCCAAATGAATCCGTTATGGATATGAATACTCGTTTCACTAACATTGTAAACCCTTTGAAGCAATTGTGCAAGGAATTCACTAATGGTGATCTTGTAAGAAAAGTGATTAGGTCCTTACCAAGAGCTTGGGATGCAAAGATCACCGCCATTCAAGAATCGAAGAATCTTAATATCTTTCCTCTTGATGAATTGATGTGCTCACTTATGACGTACGAAATGCAAATCAAGACCTTTGATCAAGAAGACGTCAAGAAGAAGCCTACATTAATTGCCCTTAAAGCTTCATCTTCAAACCTTGAGTCAAGCGATGATGAAGAAGAATTTGATGAAGAGGATGTTGCAATGATTGCAAAAAATTTCAAGAAGTTCATAAGGTTTAAAAGGAATGGTGGGAGAAGGCAACAAAATGTTAGCAACGAAGAGAAGCTTTGCTACAAATGCCACAAGCCGGGACACATGAAAATGGATTGTCCCATATACAAAAGGGAAAAGAAGGAAAGAAGAGATGTATGGGAAAGAGTTAAAAGGAGACAACTCTCCAAGAAAAAGAACAAAGAGAAGGAAAAAGCAATGAATGCCGAACATACTCCAACTTGGAGTGACTTCGATTCAAGTGATGAAGATGTTGAGAAGAACGAACAAGCAAATGTGTGCTTCATGGCAAATGATGAGGTAAGCTCTTCTTCCGGTAGTGATAGTGATAGTGAAAGCTTCGAAGATGCTTATGATAGCCTATATGAGGAATCCAAGAAAATTTTTAAGAAAAATATTATTTTATCAAAAAAATTCCTTGAGGCTAATAAGCAAATTGAGAAGTTGAGAGTGGAAAATATTGAGTTGCATGCCAAGAATGATTGCATTTCCAACCATTTATATGTAAAACATGTGAATAATGACTTGGTTGAATTGATTGCTAATACTCCTAGCTCAAAACAAATCTCTTGCAAAACTTTGGTTTTAGAAAAGCAAAATGAAGATTTAAAACTTGAGATTTGTGATTTGAAAAAATGTCTTCAAAAATTTGTTGATGGTCAAAACAACTTGGATGTCATGCTTGGACGCCAAAGATTTGGCCTAAACAAAGGTGGTCTTGGATTAGATCCCTTGGCCTTACATCCTAAAATCTTTCAACAACAAGCTAGGTTGAATACTCATTCAAAACAACCAAAGAACTATTGCACACCATTTACACATTGTGGTTGGTGTAACAAGAAAGGGCATACGACTAATTATTGTCCTTGTAGAATTGTCTATGTTAGAGGTAGAAAGAAGATGTGGGTTGTGAAAGGTCAAGATTACAAATGCAAGACTAACACCCATGGACCCAAGAAAATGTGGGTACTAAAAGTTAGACCTAAATTGTGATTGTAGGTTATTCAAATCAAAGGCAAATAGCAACAAGGAGAAGGCTCCAAGAAAATTTTGAGAAGGAGGAGCAACAAGTTAAATCTTAAGGGGGAGTAAGCATTCCAAGATTGGATATGCTACTTAAAATGAGGAGAGCCTCAAAGCTTGTCAGGAAAATGGACTTCAAGAATGATCACTCATGAGCTCAATTCCTTGGTAATTCATCAAGAGGGTAAAACTTGGCTCTATTCAACATTGTGCTATACACTAAACTTATATGTCATGAAGCATGCTTCAATTGTCATACTTATTTCTCATGATATAAATAGCTTGCTTGTTGAGAATTAATGTGAACCTTGCTGATGAATGGTCCTCTTGCACTTATATAGGTAATATTGATTGTTGATGACCATCATTTGCTTTGTGGAACTTTCATGTTGAAATTATGTCATCTCTATGCTTCACATTGTCATTCCTACACACACGCACCTTTTGGTAATGCCAAAAGGAGATCATGACTCGGTTAGACATTTAGTTGTGTTTGTTGGATATTGTTGGCATTGATCGAGGGGGAGCATACATTAGGATGGAATATGCATATGGTAACTTGCTAGGGAAGCTTACATCCTTGAATCACATACTATCTTGTTACTCTTGAAAAATGCATGAAGTAAATGAGATTATTGAGCTACATTGCCTATCTTTCTTTGGATCATGAAGGAACTCTTAATGTCATCCGTATGAGTTCATGAGTTATACGCCATTATCTTGTGTATAACTATTTATTCACACATGCATACCCTTGTCTTTTTGTTGATGACAAAGGGGGAGAAATAATCTTGATTCTATATGCTATGTGATTGTGTGCTTCGAGAGAACATTAGAGGATGAGCATATCTTCTTTTAGCAAGGGGAAGCTAGCTATGGGATTAATTGCTATATGAGATAAATTGACATGTCTTGAGTATACTAGAGATGATTGAATATTCTAAGTGAGATTGTTGTGCTTAATTGACTATCATATGATACATCTTACCTTATATAGAATCAATGTTTGTCATCATCAAAAAGGGGGAGATTGTTAGCCCTATGGTTGGATAACCTAGGCTTACATCTTGTTTTGATGATAACTACACATTGATTATGTTCTAATGTGTGCTTTGAGTGTATTCTTAGTAGGCATATACATGCACACTCATGAAGACACATTTGTGAAGTTGGATAGATGGATTAAAGCCAAATAAGCTTAAAGTTATAGTGGACATGCTATAGAAGCTTCATCAAGTCCAATGTCGAAGAGCAACAAAGGACGCATCGGCTAAGTTACTATCGATTATAATTGATCTTTACTATTATGTAACTAGTCTTGGTTTGATGCTTGGATTGATGACTATGACCTAAAAAGACCTGAGGACACCTTGTGCATTGCATGCGAGTTCATAACCTTTCACACAAGTGTGGTTCTCGAAAATGAGTGAACTTTGGAGCTCACTCAGATTTTCTCAAAAACTATTTTGGTGCTAATCTTTTCATATTTTGATAAAACTTTTCATTAGCTTTCCAACGCAAAAAACGGCACCTCAATCCGATTTTTCTAGAGAAAGTTATGCCCAAAATAGGAAAGGGGGTTCCGTGAGGCAGCTGATTGGCAGTAGGGTATTACAGTCGACTGTATTTGAATCCAGTCGACTGCATTGGTCAAAATTCAGTTCCAACGGCTATTTTCGAGGACAAAACTCCAACGGCTATTTTCGAGGGAATACAGTCGACTGCATTGATTACAGTCGACTGTAATGGCAGTTTTGCCCATATTTTGCCTCTAACGGCTATATTTCATTTGCTCTCTATATAAATGATTTGGGGCTTCATTATACACCATGGAAACCACATTCTAAGCCTCCATTCATTAGAGAAACATCAAGGCTCATAGATTAAACTTTTTTCTCTTCATCTTCATGATTTTACATCATTAAAGAGAGCATCTTTGTGAGCAATTCTTTGATTGAGAGTGAGCATTCTTCAAGTCATCAATTCTCTCATCTCTCTCTTGTTCTAGTGCTTAAACTTGTACTCATCTACTTCTTGAGAGTGAAATCTTGTACACATTTCTTCATTGAAAGGTTCTTGTATCAAAGCTTGGGGTTGTCAAGCTTTGGAGCTTTGGGTTTGTCAAAGCTTGTTCTTGATGTGGGCATAGCATCAAGGGATTGTAAGAGATTCGATCTTGACCCGTAAGGAAGATCATACTAGTGGATTCTAGGGCCTTTCAAGGGACTTCCTTGAAGGGGTGGACGTAGGCTTGTGGGTATATCAAGCCGAACCATTTAATTCTCCTTGTCAAGTATCTCTAACTCAATCTCTTTACTTATTGCTCTTTAATTGTTTGAAATTGTTTAGTTAGCATCTTCATTGAATTATTACTTGGTTGTTTGCTTATTTAAGTTATTGAGATTGAGGTTTGTTGTTTGTTAATTTTTAAAGTAGTCTCAAAAACCCTATTCACCCCCCTCTAGGGTTGTTTTATTGGTTTCATTTTTGTTTGACAAGTTATGTTGATGCTGAGATTTATTGACTACTCTTGATTCATTGCTATCGTTGAGATGATTATTATTCCTCCGAGTCTTTTGAATCATTTGTACACAATATTCCTCGTGTTGTCTTTACTGGGCGATTTGCGCTCATTCCTTATGTTGTATTGTGTAGTCTATAAGGAGAACCCTCTAGAGAAGGGAAGAGAAACAAGTTAGAAAAGTTGAGTAAGGGGATGCGTTGTGTGAGGTAAAGATTAAGCCGTGAGATCGGTTGTTAAGAATCCTACGACTCGTATATTAGGTTGTACATATGTATGTTGTTCATAGACTTGAGAGTCTTCTGCTGCAGTATGATGTATGTTTGTAAGAAATTTTTTTGTAAGGACGCATTTTGGAGCGTCTATTAATGATGTGTGAGTATGAGGATGTAGTTGCTCTGTATTCAGCACAGGGTTTTGAATGTGATTATGGTCAATAACTCAACCCGGTGACATCACTAGGGTTCAACATAGGGTTTTGAATGTGATTATGGTCGATAACTCAACCCGATGACGTCACTAGGGTTGAGCGGCACGGGCGCTGCGGAGTGAGTGAGGTACCGGGGGCATATCTGTGTCAGTGGCATGGCGCATGGGCGCGACGGAGTGTGTATGGTGCCTAGGGCACTGTAGTGTGACAGGGAGCCCGGGGCCACGGCTGTATCAACAATGCGGCGCACCGGCGCGACAGAGTGTCGTCTGGGAGACGGGGGTCGCGGAGTGACTTTTGGGCGACGAGGGTCGCCAGAGCGGTGCGCGGTTATGGGTGACGGACGACGGACATCACGAGGTTGATGTGTGAACGTTCGTAAACATCGCAGAGGTGCATAGACTCGAGAAAACAAGTGCGCGTGGGGGGAGGCCATAGACCAAAAAAAGGGGAAGGCCAAGGCCACAACCCATTTGGAGGCCGAGACCTACCCCCCGCAGAGACCGACCCCCTAGTGAGGCCGAGGCCGACCCTAGGGGGTGGCCAAGGCCAATGGCCAACTCCCACGAAGGGAGGCCAAGGCCACTCCCCTTTTTGGTAAAATTTAGGTGCGCCGACGGTAGGTGTTTTGATGGGCAATGACAAATCCGGAAGTTACGTAATGACGAACGTGTTGCCGTGAGTCGTAACCATGTGATGAACAAGGTGCCAAAGTCACATATGAAGTGTATGAAGCGAACAAAGCACGAAAAGGACTTTGGGCCAAAAGTGAACAACCGGGGGGAAGGCCAAGGCTAACCCCCCATAGAGGCCGAGGGTGACCCCATGGCCTTGGTGGAGGCCGAGGCCGACCCCATGGGGTTGGCCAAGGCCTTTGCCCTTGACCCCGTCACTCCGGTTGCGCCATCTGTCGATGTTTTTGGTGAAAAGGTGCTCGGGTGGTCGCAACGCAATGAACGTGGTACTGTGAGTCACGCTAACGTAAAATAATTAGTGACTAAGGCGTGCGAAACAAGAAATGCACGTGACATGAGCGTGCACACTTTGACTGATTCGATGCGTTGAAAAATTGAACGTTGACCGTGTCAATGTGTTCGTGCAAAGCGGGACCCCTAGTGGGCCCTTGGGTACGACCAGAATAAGTTGAGAACAAAGATTAATAATTATCCCTTGAATTACTTTGTTTTAATCGCGATTAGGATTTTTTAGTAGTAGTAGTTGGTTGTTAGCTTATTTCTTGCATTCAGGGTTTATCATGTGGGTATTGATGTTAAATTGGAAAACTAGGGCTCTTTCTTTAATGGACTTTTAACAAATTATAACTTGCAATTTTATTCGAATGAATGCAAAAGCTGAATCTGAATTCTTCACTGTTTCTGTCACGCCCCGAATTTAGAATATCCGGAGCGTGAATGACGAATAAACGGAAGTTAGAGAAAACCTTTAATTATCAAAAGTCTCTCAAACGGTCAATCAAAGCATATACCAATAATTTCCAAAATACATCAATATTTAACATAGGGTCTCAAAGTTTTATACAATCCCAAAATTTCTCCAACACAGGGTTTCAAAACAAAACCTAAGTAATACCAACTTGTCTTAATTATTACACTTAAATATCAATACTAATTCTGAAATAAGGCAGCTAACTCTTGGTCACACGGTGAGCTCTTTAAATCCAAAAATTCCACCTACTGATCACCTGAAAAGAAAAACAATAAGGGAATGAGCCAAATGCCCAGTAAGGTCGCTCAAAGGACCAATCAAACAAAAGTAAAAAATCTGAGAAGCAAAAATTTTGGAAGCGCAAAAGTTTCAACGGAACGGACATCAAACCAAATTTTAAATGTCAAACTATATCTGAAAGACAAGATTTCAAAGGCACACCAGTTTCGACTGAACAGATATCAGACCAAATATCAATGCCAAAATATATCTGTGTACAGAAACAGACACTAGAGAGCCATTCAGAAAAGTGGTCACATACGTAATTACTGACACATGAGGCCGGTTCAGAAAGTAAGATTGCGATCTCTAGCTCAACTTTCCTGAGCTAGCCCACGCTTTAATCCACGTGGTTAAGTAAAAAATAAGTCACATATACTGTGACATGGCTCATAAAGTGATGCCAAGGAACGTGAGTTTGCAGTCGACGTGGAGATGCCACAAGGAATGCAGTCCGAGTCAGATGCCAAGTGTGATGATGTGAGACACAACAAGGGCGGAGCAAGGGCAGAGACCAAGGGCTTCCCAAACAGAGCCTGAGGGTGGCAGTGCTGTGAGGGCTTTGGTGCAGGATGAATATAGACTACAGTCACAGTCCGATGCTTAGGTCCAGAGTCAGGGTCTCGTATGTTTCTCTCTCTAGGATTCTAGAGTGATAAAGTGAAAATGTCAGAGTTTCATGAATCTGAAAATCTGAAGTCCTTTAAAATGTTTCTGTCGAAATGAATTCTCAAGACTTCTATTTATAGAGGTTTAGATTATGATGTCATCACGCAACACGTGGCGTTCCCCGGAAGTGACACGTCATTGAGGGGTCCACAGCTACCGGTGCTCCACGGACTGTCGAATTGCACATTCACCTGGCTTGCCCCACACAGCGTCGCTCTGTCTGTCTGGAAAGATTGGCTCTTACAGCTTCAGTGTAGCTAGAGGACCCATTTGATCTAGCCACCAATTAAAGCCCTTGCAGAGTCCCACATGCCTGGCAGTGGTGGGGAAGACCCAACGCCTAACTATCAGGCGGACTAGGTATGATGCCCTCCGAAGACCTACTCCCATCTCGGAATGACCCGGGTATCATAGTCCACAGGGGTGCCGACACAAGCCCCCAGTGCCGGAGCACGTAGGCCAGTCACGAAGACACCTTGGCGAAGATAGTGTCCCGGAGGAGTCGCCTATCCCCGCGGTGAGTCCTTGTGTCGGAGCACTCAGAATGCGTCAAGGTAGCATCCCGGAGGAGCCATCTACCTGGCGAAAGGGGAGTTGAAGAGCTCCCTGGCGAAGATAGTGTCCCGGAGGAGTCGCCTATCCCCACGGTGAGTCCTTGTGCTGGAGCACTCGGAGCGCGTTAAGGTAGTATCCCAGAGAAGTCGTCTACCTGGTATAAGGGGAGTTAAAGAGCTCCCTAGTGGAGATAGTGTCCCGGAGGAGTTGCCTATCCCCGCAGGATGTTGCACACTCCGGAGAGTGGGTCGAAGCATGTGTCCACGATCAAGGCAAGGTGCGCATGGTGTGGCGAAAGGATGGACCGATGCAAGGAGCATGGTAGTGTGACAGAGAGCCAAGGGGCACGACTGTGTTAGTGGAGCGACAACGAACATTGCGAAGCCATACTTGGTGCCGGGGGCACGTATCATGAGAATGGCGCACGGGCGCGGCGACGAACGTCGCGGAGACGGCTCACGGGCATGCATCGGGTGTCTCGAAGATGGGATGTGAACTGAGTGTACCTGTCATAACAAGACGATGAATGCAACATGTAGTAATGACAAAGTCGGGAGTGATGGTATGCGGTCGTCGGCGACGGGTCATTCGGTGGTAGTGCGCAACTTTGGGTGATGGGCATCGCGGGAGCGATATGCGGTCACGGATGACAGACGTCGCGAGGTTGATGCACCACGGACATCGCGAGGTTGATGCACCACGGATATCGTGAGGTTAATGTACGAACGTCCGTAAACATCGTGGAGGTGCAAAGATTCGAGAAAACAAGTGCGCGCAGGAGGGGAGGCCATAGGCCAAAAATTGGGGGAAGGCCAAGGCCACCACCCCTGGGGAGGCCGAGGCCGACCCTAGGGGGTGGCCAAGGCCAATGGCCAACTCCTAAGAAGGGATGCCAAGGCCACTCCCCCTTCTTGGTGAACTTTGGGTACGCCGACAGTAGGTGTTTTGATGGGCAATGACAAATCCAAAAGTTGCGTTACGACGAGCGCGTCGACGTGAATCGTACCCATGTGACAAACAAGGTGCCAAAGTCACATACAAAGCGTACGAAGCAAAAAAAGTGTGAGAATGACTTTACGCAAAAAGTGAAGAACCGGGGGGGAAGGCCAAAGCCAACCCCCCATGGGAGGCTGAGGCCTACCCTATGGCCTTGGGGGAGCCGAGACTGACCCAAAGGGTTTGTCTAAGGCCTTTGCCCTTTGATCCCGTTGCTCCGGTTGCGCCGTCAGTCGATGTTTTTTATGAAAAGGTGCTTGGGTGGTCGCGATGCGACGATCATGCTACCGTGAGTGACGTCAACGTGAAATAATTTGTGACTAAGTTGTGCACGAAGCGAAGCGAGAAACACATGTGACTTGGGCGCGCACACTTTGACCAGTTCGAAGCGTTATAAAATTGATTGTTGACAATGTCGACGTGTTCGCGTGAAATGGGACCCCTAGTGGTCCCTTGGGTGTGACCAGAATAGGTTGGGAACAAAAAGTTACCAAACCAAAAATATCAAAATAACCGTTATCAAATATCGAACATGTCAAATAATATACAAAGTTTACGAAATAATGATAACCAATAATCACTAAAACGAACGATATCAATATGGCAAATTCTGAGGTCAAACAAATTCGACGGAATTTGATTTTCACAAATCATATCATTGAGAACAAGTTATTCCTAACCAAGTTCAAAACAAAAGGAGAGGAATAATTACTTAACTCAATTCAAATAAGTTCTGATTTCAAAAAGAAACTAAGGACTTCTATGAGCGATTGGTCCATCACTGATTTGAATTTTGAAAATAAACCCTTACCTTAATCAAGCCTTTGAAAAATACAAAATTTTAAGCTCTACCTTAGAACTCCCGAACTGTCCAAGCCTTCTCTTCTCTCTTTCTCCACCGCAAGGAAAAAAAGGAATAGAGAACCCCAAAAAGGCTAGAAAGGAAAAAACAAAGCTATTTATATGAGAAAAAAATCAAGTTTGCATTCGACTGAAAATAATTGTTTCATTCGACCGAAACCAACATAAGTGAAAATGGTTCAATTTTTTTTTTCATTCGACCGAAAACAGGTTTTCATTCGAATTAAAACTTTTAATTCGAATGAAAATTTCAGTAACTCACTCTACACGATTTAAATACTTTTCGTTCGAAGCAAAAATCTTTTCATTCGAAACAACTTTCATTCGACCGAAAAATTTCAGAAACAATCTCAAACCATTTTCTTAATATTTTCAAAAATACCACAAACTTATTTGCTTAAAATAATAATTTCGCACAAGAAAAAAGAAATTTTTTCGGGGTATAACATTTTCTCCTCCTTAAAAGAATTCCGTCCTCGGAATTTAAAACATTACTTAATCATCAACTAACTTCTTGCTTTCCAACACGAGTCAATACATTCCTCCTACTATTAACTGAAATTCTAACTTCGAAACATGCATGGCTTAACTAGCCTACGAAATGGACTGAGCAAAAATTACGACATTAAAAATTCGACAATGAAATTAATCTCCAATACATAACGCCTCCACTGCGCTACTTTTTACATAATCTGGATAACAGAACTAAGTAATTTCTCATTCCATATGACGTGTTTTACGAAATTCAAACTTAACTTTTTAACTTCCATTGTTATTACCACCCCAAAATATATTCAGATTGCTACTCAAAGTATTTATACTTGGCTAACAAATGAAACACTCTGAATCAAGTTACTCCAATCAAAATTCAAATTATCTAAAACCAATACAATACCGATAGGCTCACGTTACGCCATTATGATAACACATTAAACCATAACCTTGGTACAATGCCTAACATTGACACACTTAACTTCAACGTTCACCAAAGGAGTAACCAATCTTCACATTAATCACAAAGGATTTATACTCTATAATCTTCAAATCAAAATTTACGCTCGTACAAAGCTATAAATAGAGCCATTTAAATATGCATGTAATAACATTTTTGCTGAAAACTGAGTGTAAACTTATAACTAAACTTACTAAATTATCGGTACGCCTTCCGCCCAATGCTTCACCCACACTGTTAGACTTTCAAATATGATTATCCATGATCAAATCACTAGTATCGAATATTCTAAGATTTTATACTCCAAAAACATTTATTACTTCAAACACACAATTTCTTAAGGTAACATCGAGCTCAACTTCTTGCCCATATTTTTCAACTACAAAAGATCACGAATTCAAAATCTAAGGCTTAACTAAAATTGCAATAACATAATGTCTATGTAATTCACCAGCCAAACCATGAGATCACTTAATGCAATATTTTTTCCCATCTAATTTTATTCTGACATCAAAATCAATACCATTATAGCATTTGAAGCATATTCCATCAACTTAGCCAATATGAATAATCAATATCAATCAGCACTTACTCGTCCCAAAGGTTACCACGCTTTCGCTGCGCACCCTGATACCTCAAAGCAAACAAGTTCAAACTATTATCAAATTTATCATAGAGAAAAACATATTATTCTTAATTTCACATATATTGCGCATCTACCAAAGTTTAAGCCTTTAAACTAACACATCATTTATATTTCTCATTCACAGCCTTTACAGAGATAGCTTATAGTTTTCAGAGTTATTCACCATAAGATCATAATCATTCTCTTTCCTAAAGCAATCCATCTTGGCATTATTGGAAGACAATCAGTCCATACCCCCAAAATAACATCAAAGCGTTCCATATCCAGAAAATTATGTCAACTCTTAAATATCTGTAATCAATACTGATGGGACAAGAATTATAAACCATAAGGTCACCACAGAGTTCCATAAAAGGTATCCACATATAGATATGTTTTAAATTTCTAGGTTCAACACTTAGATGCTCGCAAAGGGATATCAAAACAACTGAATAAGGAGCATTATGATCTAGTAATGCCAAATCTTCCTTTCAAATTTCGCACAAAATCTCTGTCACCATATCACTTGTATCTTAAGATTACAACCTTTTTTCATACATTATTTGAGAGAACTACTCATAGACATCAAAAGATCATAGTTCTATCCTTCAATTATTCTCTTTGATTAATACTTAAAATATTTGAATTCCAAAGACAACTAACATTCGTTCTACGATTGCGTACTCAACCCAAATCCCAAGCTTATGGCAAATCTCAATCTTATACTCTAATAGGAAATAAATTCTCCAAACTAATCCACATTTTCAAGGTTTAATCCCAATCACATATATCTTAAGTTTAGGAGTCTATAGAATCTCAAACCTAAACTCTGATACCATTTCTGTCACGCCCCGAATTTAAAATATCCGAAGCGTGAATGGCAAATAAACGGAAGTCAGAGAAAACCTTTAATCATCAAAAGTCTCCCAAACGGTCAATTAGAGCATATACTAATAATTTCCCAAAATACATCAATATCTGACATAGTGGCCCAAAGCTTTTATACAATCCCAAAATTTCTCTAACACAGAGTTTCAAAAAAAAAACTTAAGTAATACCAACTTGTCATAATTGTTACACTTAAATGTCAATACTAACTCTGAAATAAAGTAATTAACTCTTGGTCACACAACTAGCCCTTCAAATCCAAAAATCCTACTTACTGATAATCTGAAAGGAAAACAATAAGGGCACGAGTCAAATGCCCAGTAAGGTCGCTCAAAGAACCAATCAAACAAAAGAAAAAATATCTGAGAAGCTAAAATTTTGGAAGAGCAAAAGTTTCAACGGAATGGACATCAAACCAAATTTCAAATGTCAAACTATATCTGAAAGACAAGATTTCAAAGACACACCAATTTCGACTGAACAGAGGTTAGACAAAATATATCAAGGGAAAATTGCATAAACCACCCTCGTGGTTTGGTTCAGTTGCAAAAAGACCCCTGCAGTTTCAAAAGTTGCAAGAAGACACCTGAGGTTTAAAATGTGTTGCATCCGTCAAGAAATCTGTCTCTTTTAACAGCATTTGGGGTAAACGCGCCTGGATGGCAAGTAGCATTGCCAAATTCCCATTGGAAACCCGTTTTGCCCTTAGATAGATCTCTTTGACCATTATAAGGTAGGTAACCTTTAAACCAGCCGTGAAGAGCTGGTAGAGAGGAAATTGGTGCAAATTAGCCCCCTTCAGCTTGAAGTTGAAGCTCAAATTGACACATTGAAGAGATTGAACGTATGATATGCTATTTTTTCTTTCAAACTGAATTTTTTCTTTCATTCTTCTGCTATTATTTTTTTGCACACCAAGTGTTTGATGAAATGTCAGATTGGCTAGATAAATGTCTTCTTCAAGTACAAGTGGACAAGTCGTGAGAGCTGTGGTTGATGTAAGATATTCATGGAAGTTTTGTCTTTGTAATAAGAGAGCTAGGATAAAAGTTGTTGAAGATGAGAAGAAAACAAGCTATGGGAGGCTTTTTTATGTATGTGACAAAGGAGAATGCAATTTATAGGCTTGGTGCCAACCCAATAATACAAGCCAAGATGAGAAGAGAGGCATTGGGGGGAACTGTATGGGTTTAAATGCTCAAAGTTGTGGTTGTAGGTGTGATGAATTGGCTGCCAAACTTGAAGGGATTGAAGCCATTGTGAAGTTTATGAAGTTGTTTTTTCTTGGGGGATTTATGTGTACCTTTATTATGTTGTTCAAATGAATAATCACAATGATGTTTCTGTTTGCATTTCTCATGAAGGTGTTTAATGCAATTGATGTTTGAGATTTCTCATAGGGGTGTTCAAATGATGTCCTGGCTAAACTAATAGCAAAACTGAAATCACAACACAAAAAATATTCCATCTGCTAATGTGAAAATATTCCAACACATATTACACTCCAATACATATTGTATTCCAAAATATTCCTCAATTCCAGATTCTACTCCAAAATATTCCAGATTGCATTCCAATGGACAAATGTTATACACAAAACATTCTCAATTCTGTCCTAGCTACACAAAATGATGTTTTGATACATAGACCACAATTCTGTACTGGGTAAACTGCTCCAAAATAGCCTCAATCCAATCACTTAGTTGTCCTTACATCTGCCCCTTGTCTCTTCCAACATGTGGTTCAACCCTGCTCTTAGCAGCTTTGGCAGTTGATACAGTACCCTTGGTAGATGTTGTCTTGCCAACTTTTGATCCCCTTCCTATAGCAGCAGCTAACATGGACTTTCCCCTTGTTGTGTCAGCCATCACAACTCCTCCAGTGCTACCTTGAGGCCTTAAAGTTTTCATGAGAGCTGTTGGAGGCCTAGTTGCAGTAACTGTTTGCCATGATGTTGAGGTTGGCCTCTGACTTGTAGCTCTAGGTGGAACCCAGGCAGCCCTTAGATGTGTTCTTGTAATATGTCTTGAAGCAGGAGTTGGCTGTGAAGCAGTTTCCCTATGTGGAGGTGTTGGTTGTGAAACAATTTTGGCAAACAACACAATCTCGCTGTTTAAACAGAAGGGAAAATGCAAACAAGACAAACACACAATAACAGCTGCATCAATTTACCTGTTCATTTTGGCTAGCTGGCCTTGTGGGAGGAGATGGCTATGAAACAATACGCATAAGAGGAGATGGTTGTGGAGGAGTTTGCTGTGTCTGTGGAGGAGTTGGATGTGGACCTGATTGATTAGGGAGTCTTCTTTCCTAAAAAATGTAAATTTGTAGTTAGTACATTATAGTAAAATAAAAAAAAAGACATAAACATATATTCCACTGCAACTATCATAACCACGCACTATATGTAACTTTTCAAACTACAGGGGCCTTTTTGCAACTACCATAAACCACAAGGTTGTCTAATGCAATCTTCTCATAAACATATATTCCACAACAATTTGAACCTTTTCTCCTGATAAATCAAAAAATGTCCAAATGAAAAAGAAAAAGACAGTACCCTTTTTCTTTTGGCTGGAGTCACAGTACTATCCACTGCCTTTTCCTTTCTCTTGCTTGTGTTGGCCTATAAGATCAGATTAAACTTAAAATTAGCCATACAAGAATGATTAAACTAAGTTATAGAGATAAGTTATATCATGTGTACTGGGCCATACCTCATGGGATTGTCTTACAAGTCTGGATTGTGGATGGACTGGGCCTTTGCATGACCTTTTGTTGTGACCCCTTTCCAAACACCTTTCACATGTGACATACTTGTTGCTCTTGCCCACTATAGAAGGATTTATGGGCTCATCATCACCTCTTCTCCTCACCTTTTTGGGCCTGCCAGCTGGTCTGCTATAGAAAGGTGGGGCTAAAGCATCAAAACCACTAACAACCCATGCATCCTCACTTGGAACAGGATGTATCATACTGTTATAAGCATCCAAATAAACATCCTTGCTATAACAGTTGTCTACATATGTCTCAGTCCTATCTCTGTTCACAAATATAGCAGCCACAGCATGACAGCAGGGTATCCCAGTGAGATCCTACATCATACAGCTACATGTCCTTGCACCCAAGTTGACCACCCTGGTTTTGTTGAAATGCTCCACCTCAAACTCAAGTTGACCAGAACAATTTGCAAAATAATTCCTAGCCTCTACCACAATCTTGTCCAACTTTCTCACAATATTAGGACAGATTGCACCCTCAAATTTTTCCATCCCTTTCTTCTTAATTTGTATCCTGTTCATCAAATTTTTTCTAATCCACTCAAGCATACTGACAATAGGCATGTCCCATGCTTCAATGATGTATGCATTAAATGACTCACTTAGGTTATTAACCAGGGTATCACACTTAGAATGAGTACTGAAGTGAGATCTTGACCATTGAGTGGGGTGTATTTGTTCTAAGTACGTCATAATTTCACCATATTTGTCTAAATTCCTGATTTTCCCAATCCAGTAATTGAAATCATTAACAGTTCCTGCCCTGGTAGCATTCCATAAGTAGTCTTTCACCTCTTTCCCACCCCATCTTTTTTTAAAGTTTGCATACACGTGTCTCATGCAAAATCTGTGCTCTGTTGTAGGTAGGACATCCTTGAATAACTCCACCATCCCTTTCTGCCTATCAGAATTAAATACCAAGTTCTCCCTACCTCCAAGGTCATAAACCAATTCTGTCAAAAACCAAGACCAACTATCCTTGGTTTCTGCTTCAACAACAACTACAACAACAGGGAACATGTTGTCATTCCCATCTCTAGCCACATCAGACAACAACTGTCCCCCATAAAGGCCCTTCAGATGACAACCATCGAGTCTAATAAAGGGCCTGCATCCTTTTAAAAAGCCAGTTTTGTATGCCTCAAACCTAACATAGACCCTCTTGAAAACAGGTGCCAACTCTGAACTTGGCCTAAGTGTCTCAACTTTGAAGCATGACCCAGGATTGTGCTTTTGCAGTGTTGCCCCATAATCCCACAGCCTTGCAAATTGTGCCTTGCTGTCCCCCTCTATTTGTTCTCTTGCTAATCTTTTTGCCCTATATATTTTATGCTTGCTTGCATTAGCAAACATGTCTCGGTATACTTTTTTCTTCATATCTCCCACCTTTCAGTTAGGGTCATCTCTCAGCTTCTCTTTATACCTGTGCGCAATGTACTTAACACTAACCAAATGGTTATTATAGTCCCTCCCACAACTACGATCTAGTCTAAAGGTCTTGATTTGCCATGTAGTGGTCCCTTGCATGGGAGAAGCATGCACTCTAAAATCATAGTTTTCATACTTGCAAACACATGTAATCCTGTTGCTATCATTGTGTTGGTACTCAAAGTCATACCCCTGTCTAATGCTCCAATCCTTAACAGCTGCTCTAAGCACCTCCCTAGTTGGAAACATCAAGCCAACCTTCAATGCTGGCCCATCCTTATAGTTCAAATCATCAACACAAAATTCTGGCCACCTGTTTGTCTCTTCATCCTCATCTGACCCACGAGCACTCCTCAGTTCATCATCTTCCTCATCTTCAGAATACCATTCCTCAGGGGGCTTTTTGACGTGACTCTTCCCCTTAGATTTAGGGTTAGTGTTAAAGATATCATCATCCCCTGGCCCTTTTAAATCCTCACCCAACTCAAGAATTGTAGGGTCATCTAGCTCTCTAGCTTCATCTTCAACATTTTCTTCACCCTCAGCTGCTTCACCCCCCACATCAGTCATACCACCCCCGTCTGCTTCACCACCCTCAACAGCTGCTTCACCACCAACAGCTGATTCACCACCCTCAGCAACTGCTTCACCACCCACAGCTACTTCACCACCCCCAACTGCTTTACCAACCTCAACAGCTTCACCACCCACAACTGCTTCACCACCCTCAGCAGCTTCACCACCCCTAGCTGCTTCACCACCTCCAACTGCGTCACCAACCTCAGCAGCTTCATCAATTTCATTAAGTCATATTCCAGTATTATCAACGTCACCATCTCTTATGGCCACATCAACTTCAACTACTGGAGTTGACCCATCTCCTATTGTAAGTTGGGGAGGATTATTATCAACAATTGCTAGGGGATCCATGCCTCTTATGACATATATGGCAACATTGTGACCTTGATAATGGTACAATACATCATTTAAACCCATATCATCAAGTATAAGCATCAGCCCATTGTCAAATGTCTTTCCAGGTATCCTATATGTCATAGTACTAGTAGGAGGCAACCCTAAACCCATGCACATATCTAACAGCTCCCAATAGGATAGGTAGTCAGGGTCACATTCAAAAGTTTCTACTTTATCTCCAGTCCAAGAAAAACAAAATCAATAATGGCCTAACCTAAAGTAGTCCCTTTTAACACATGCAATAATTAACATAAGATAAGACTGCATATAGCGGGGGACAAGGGGGGACCATAATCAAATTAACAATTATCAACAAATTTTAGCACTATATAATGTCAGGGGAGGAGGAGGGAAGGGGAGTACATCAGTTGCATGGTTTCAAATTGACGAAAAAAGTAGATTACAGAAAAGCCCTAGACTAGACAGAAACCCTAAATTTTAACAGATACCCTAGAATTTAGAGCCCTAAATATTAAAAGAAACAACTTTCGTAGACAAAAATTTCTAGGTCTACGAAAGCACGACGTGAACACAAGCGTTATCCTATTGTCAAAATCAAAAAGTTACCTGGAATCGTTCTTCGATCAATATAATGTCTTCTTGAGAGGTTGTAATGTCTTCTTCGATCTCTGCTGTTCTAGTTTGATTTGATTTATCAGCTATATGTTCAATTTTGTGCCTGATTTGTCCTCTTCTTTGTAGATTTATTAATTTTTTAGTAATTTGTTGTCGGGTTTTTGTTGAAAGCGACAGGTTTTTTTGAGAGAGTTTGTAAATTTTGGATTGAATGTTAGGGTTTCAGAAACCATAGAAGGTTGTTACATACAGGGGTAGTTTAGGCAATTCGTTGATTCCGTAACGTTTCTTGACGGATGCAACACATTTTAAACCTCAGGTGTCTTCTTGTAACTTTTGAAACTGTAGGGGTCTTTTTGTAACTGACCCAAACCACGAGGGTGGTTTATGCAATTTTCCTATATATCTGAGTACGAAAACAAACACTAGAGAGTCATTCTGAAAGTGATCACATACGTCATAACAGACACATGAGGCCGGTTCAGAAAGTAAGATCGCAATCTCTAGCTCAACTTCGCTGAGCTAACACATGTTTCAATCCACGTGAGTAAGTTTTAGGGTTCGGGGTTCAGGGTTTTGGGGTTAGGGGACAGGGCTTAGGGTTAGGGGGTTAGGGTTTAGGGGTTCAGGGTTTAGGGGTTCAGGGTTCAGGGGTCGGGGTCAAAGGTCGGGTTCATGGGTTGGGGGTTCAGGGGTCGGGGTCTGGGGTCAGGTTCAGGGCTGGGGGTTCAGGGTAGGGGTTTGGGTTTAGGGGTCAGGTTAAGGGTTTAGGGGTTGGGGTTCGGGGTTCAGGGTTCGGGGTTGGGGTTTGGCGATTGGGGTTAGGGTTTGGGTTTGGGGTTGGGGTTTCGGTTTGGGTCTGGGTTAGGGGCTAGAGTTTGGGGTTTGGGGTTACGGCTTTGGGCTTAGGGCTTGGGGTTAAGGCTTAGGGCTTAGGGGCCAGGGTCTAGGGTCTAGGGTTTGAGGGTCTAGGGTTGGGGGTTTGGGGTTTGGGGTTTGGGGTTTTGGGGTTTGGGGTTTGGGGGTTTGGGGTTTGGGGTTTGGGGTTTGGGGTTTGGGGTTTGGGGTTTGGGGTTAGGGGTTTAGGGGTTTGGGGTTTGGGGGTTTGGGGGTTTGGGGGTTTGGGGGTTAGGGGTTTAGGGGTTAGGGGTTAGGGGTTAGGGGTTAGGGGTTGGGGTTGGGGTTTGGGGTTTGGGGTTTGGGGTTTGGGGTTTGGGGTTTGGGGTTTGGGGTTTGGGGTTTGGGGTTTGGGGTTTGGGGTTAGGGTTTAGGGGTTAGGGTTTAGGGTTTAGGGTTTAGGGTTTAGGGTTTAGGGTTTAGGGTTTAGGGTTTAGGGTTTAGGGTTTAGGGTTTAGGGTTTAGGGTTTAGGGTTTAGGGTTTAGGGTTTAGGGTTTAGGGTTTAGGGTTTAGGGTTTAGGGTTTAGGGTTTAGGGTTTAGGGTTTAGGGTTTAGGGTTTAGGGTTTAGGGTTTAGGGTTTAGGGTTTAGGGTTTAGGGTTTAGGGTTTAGGGTTTAGGGTTTAGGGTTTAGGGTTTAGGGTTTAGGGTTTAGGGTTTAGGGTTTAGGGTTTAGGGTTTAGGGTTTAGGGTTTAGGGTTTAGGGTTTAGGGTTTAGGGTTTAGGGTTTAGGGTTTAGGGTTTAGGGTTTAGGGTTTAGGGTTTAGGGTTTAGGGTTTAGGGTTTAGGGTTTAGGGTTTAGGGTTTAGGGTTTAGGGTTTAGGGTTTAGGGTTTAGGGTTTAGGGTTTAGGGTTTAGGGTTTAGGGTTTAGGGTTTAGGGTTTAGGGTTTAGGGTTTAGGGTTTAGGGTTTAGGGTTTAGGGTTTAGGGTTTAGGGTTTAGGGTTTAGGGTTTAGGGTTTAGGGTTTAGGGTTTAGGGTTTAGGGTTTAGGGTTTAGGGTTTAGGGTTTAGGGTTTAGGGTTTAGGGTTTAGGGTTTAGGGTTTAGGGTTTAGGGTTTAGGGTTTAGGGTTTAGGGTTTAGGGTTTAGGGTTTAGGGTTTAGGGTTTAGGGTTTAGGGTTTAGGGTTTAGGGTTTAGGGTTTAGGGTTTAGGGTTTAGGGTTTAGGGTTTAGGGTTTAGGGTTTAGGGTTTAGGGTTTAGGGTTTAGGGTTTAGGGTTTAGGGTTTAGGGTTTAGGGTTTAGGGTTTAGGGTTTAGGGTTTAGGGTTTAGGGTTTAGGGTTTAGGGTTTAGGGTTTAGGGTTTAGGGTTTAGGGTTTAGGGTTTAGGGTTTAGGGTTTAGGGTTTAGGGTTTAGGGTTTAGGGTTTAGGGTTTAGGGTTTAGGGTTTAGGGTTTAGGGTTTAGGGTTTAGGGTTTAGGGTTTAGGGTTTAGGGTTTAGGGTTTAGGGTTTAGGGTTTAGGGTTTAGGGTTTAGGGTTTAGGGTTTAGGGTTTAGGGTTTAGGGTTTAGGGTTTAGGGTTTAGGGTTTAGGGTTTAGGGTTTAGGGTTTAGGGTTTAGGGTTTAGGGTTTAGGGTTTAGGGTTTAGGGTTTAGGGTTTAGGGTTTAGGGTTTAGGGTTTAGGGTTTAGGGTTTAGGGTTTAGGGTTTAGGGTTTAGGGTTTAGGGTTTAGGGTTTAGGGTTTAGGGTTTAGGGTTTAGGGTTTAGGGTTTAGGGTTTAGGGTTTAGGGTTTAGGGTTTAGGGTTTAGGGTTTAGGGTTTAGGGTTTAGGGTTTAGGGTTTAGGGTTTAGGGTTTAGGGTTTAGGGTTTAGGGTTTAGGGTTTAGGGTTTAGGGTTTAGGGTTTAGGGTTTAGGGTTTAGGGTTTAGGGTTTAGGGTTTAGGGTTTAGGGTTTAGGGTTTAGGGTTTAGGGTTTAGGGTTTAGGGTTTAGGGTTTAGGGTTTAGGGTTTAGGGTTTAGGGTTTAGGGTTTAGGGTTTAGGGTTTAGGGTTTAGGGTTTAGGGTTTAGGGTTTAGGGTTTAGGGTTTAGGGTTTAGGGTTTAGGGTTTAGGGTTTAGGGTTTAGGGTTTAGGGTTTAGGGTTTAGGGTTTAGGGTTTAGGGTTTAGGGTTTAGGGTTTAGGGTTTAGGGTTTAGGGTTTAGGGTTTAGGGTTTAGGGTTTAGGGTTTAGGGTTTAGGGTTTAGGGTTTAGGGTTTAGGGTTTAGGGTTTAGGGTTTAGGGTTTAGGGTTTAGGGTTTAGGGTTTAGGGTTTAGGGTTTAGGGTTTAGGGTTTAGGGTTTAGGGTTTAGGGTTTAGGGTTTAGGGTTTAGGGTTTAGGGTTTAGGGTTTAGGGTTTAGGGTTTAGGGTTTAGGGTTTAGGGTTTAGGGTTTAGGGTTTAGGGTTTAGGGTTTAGGGTTTAGGGTTTAGGGTTTAGGGTTTAGGGTTTAGGGTTTAGGGTTTAGGGTTTAGGGTTTAGGGTTTAGGGTTTAGGGTTTAGGGTTTAGGGTTTAGGGTTTAGGGTTTAGGGTTTAGGGTTTAGGGTTTAGGGTTTAGGGTTTAGGGTTTAGGGTTTAGGGTTTAGGGTTTAGGGTTTAGGGTTTAGGGTTTAGGGTTTAGGGTTTAGGGTTTAGGGTTTAGGGTTTAGGGTTTAGGGTTTAGGGTTTAGGGTTTAGGGTTTAGGGTTTAGGGTTTAGGGTTTAGGGTTTAGGGTTTAGGGTTTAGGGTTTAGGGTTTAGGGTTTAGGGTTTAGGGTTTAGGGTTTAGGGTTTAGGGTTTAGGGTTTAGGGTTTAGGGTTTAGGGTTTAGGGTTTAGGGTTTAGGGTTTAGGGTTTAGGGTTTAGGGTTTAGGGTTTAGGGTTTAGGGTTTAGGGTTTAGGGTTTAGGGTTTAGGGTTTAGGGTTTAGGGTTTAGGGTTTAGGGTTTAGGGTTTAGGGTTTAGGGTTTAGGGTTTAGGGTTTAGGGTTTAGGGTTTAGGGTTTAGGGTTTAGGGTTTAGGGTTTAGGGTTTAGGGTTTAGGGTTTAGGGTTTAGGGTTTAGGGTTTAGGGTTTAGGGTTTAGGGTTTAGGGTTTAGGGTTTAGGGTTTAGGGTTTAGGGTTTAGGGTTTAGGGTTTAGGGTTTAGGGTTTAGGGTTTAGGGTTTAGGGTTTAGGGTTTAGGGTTTAGGGTTTAGGGTTTAGGGTTTAGGGTTTAGGGTTTAGGGTTTAGGGTTTAGGGTTTAGGGTTTAGGGTTTAGGGTTTAGGGTTTAGGGTTTAGGGTTTAGGGTTTAGGGTTTAGGGTTTAGGGTTTAGGGTTTAGGGTTTAGGGTTTAGGGTTTAGGGTTTAGGGTTTAGGGTTTAGGGTTTAGGGTTTAGGGTTTAGGGTTTAGGGTTTAGGGTTTAGGGTTTAGGGTTTAGGGTTTAGGGTTTAGGGTTTAGGGTTTAGGGTTTAGGGTTTAGGGTTTAGGGTTTAGGGTTTAGGGTTTAGGGTTTAGGGTTTAGGGTTTAGGGTTTAGGGTTTAGGGTTTAGGGTTTAGGGTTTAGGGTTTAGGGTTTAGGGTTTAGGGTTTAGGGTTTAGGGTTTAGGGTTTAGGGTTTAGGGTTTAGGGTTTAGGGTTTAGGGTTTAGGGTTTAGGGTTTAGGGTTTAGGGTTTAGGGTTTAGGGTTTAGGGTTTAGGGTTTAGGGTTTAGGGTTTAGGGTTTAGGGTTTAGGGTTTAGGGTTTAGGGTTTAGGGTTTAGGGTTTAGGGTTTAGGGTTTAGGGTTTAGGGTTTAGGGTTTAGGGTTTAGGGTTTAGGGTTTAGGGTTTAGGGTTTAGGGTTTAGGGTTTAGGGTTTAGGGTTTAGGGTTTAGGGTTTAGGGTTTAGGGTTTAGGGTTTAGGGTTTAGGGTTTAGGGTTTAGGGTTTAGGGTTTAGGGTTTAGGGTTTAGGGTTTAGGGTTTAGGGTTTAGGGTTTAGGGTTTAGGGTTTAGGGTTTAGGGTTTAGGGTTTAGGGTTTAGGGTTTAGGGTTTAGGGTTTAGGGTTTAGGGTTTAGGGTTTAGGGTTTAGGGTTTAGGGTTTAGGGTTTAGGGTTTAGGGTTTAGGGTTTAGGGTTTAGGGTTTAGGGTTTAGGGTTTAGGGTTTAGGGTTTAGGGTTTAGGGTTTAGGGTTTAGGGTTTAGGGTTTAGGGTTTAGGGTTTAGGGTTTAGGGTTTAGGGTTTAGGGTTTAGGGTTTAGGGTTTAGGGTTTAGGGTTTAGGGTTTAGGGTTTAGGGTTTAGGGTTTAGGGTTTAGGGTTTAGGGTTTAGGGTTTAGGGTTTAGGGTTTAGGGTTTAGGGTTTAGGGTTTAGGGTTTAGGGTTTAGGGTTTAGGGTTTAGGGTTTAGGGTTTAGGGTTTAGGGTTTAGGGTTTAGGGTTTAGGGTTTAGGGTTTAGGGTTTAGGGTTTAGGGTTTAGGGTTTAGGGTTTAGGGTTTAGGGTTTAGGGTTTAGGGTTTAGGGTTTAGGGTTTAGGGTTTAGGGTTTAGGGTTTAGGGTTTAGGGTTTAGGGTTTAGGGTTTAGGGTTTAGGGTTTAGGGTTTAGGGTTTAGGGTTTAGGGTTTAGGGTTTAGGGTTTAGGGTTTAGGGTTTAGGGTTTAGGGTTTAGGGTTTAGGGTTTAGGGTTTAGGGTTTAGGGTTTAGGGTTTAGGGTTTAGGGTTTAGGGTTTAGGGTTTAGGGTTTAGGGTTTAGGGTTTAGGGTTTAGGGTTTAGGGTTTAGGGTTTAGGGTTTAGGGTTTAGGGTTTAGGGTTTAGGGTTTAGGGTTTAGGGTTTAGGGTTTAGGGTTTAGGGTTTAGGGTTTAGGGTTTAGGGTTTAGGGTTTAGGGTTTAGGGTTTAGGGTTTAGGGTTTAGGGTTTAGGGTTTAGGGTTTAGGGTTTAGGGTTTAGGGTTTAGGGTTTAGGGTTTAGGGTTTAGGGTTTAGGGTTTAGGGTTTAGGGTTTAGGGTTTAGGGTTTAGGGTTTAGGGTTTAGGGTTTAGGGTTTAGGGTTTAGGGTTTAGGGTTTAGGGTTTAGGGTTTAGGGTTTAGGGTTTAGGGTTTAGGGTTTAGGGTTTAGGGTTTAGGGTTTAGGGTTTAGGGTTTAGGGTTTAGGGTTTAGGGTTTAGGGTTTAGGGTTTAGGGTTTAGGGTTTAGGGTTTAGGGTTTAGGGTTTAGGGTTTAGGGTTTAGGGTTTAGGGTTTAGGGTTTAGGGTTTAGGGTTTAGGGTTTAGGGTTTAGGGTTTAGGGTTTAGGGTTTAGGGTTTAGGGTTTAGGGTTTAGGGTTTAGGGTTTAGGGTTTAGGGTTTAGGGTTTAGGGTTTAGGGTTTAGGGTTTAGGGTTTAGGGTTTAGGGTTTAGGGTTTAGGGTTTAGGGTTTAGGGTTTAGGGTTTAGGGTTTAGGGTTTAGGGTTTAGGGTTTAGGGTTTAGGGTTTAGGGTTTAGGGTTTAGGGTTTAGGGTTTAGGGTTTAGGGTTTAGGGTTTAGGGTTTAGGGTTTAGGGTTTAGGGTTTAGGGTTTAGGGTTTAGGGTTTAGGGTTTAGGGTTTAGGGTTTAGGGTTTAGGGTTTAGGGTTTAGGGTTTAGGGTTTAGGGTTTAGGGTTTAGGGTTTAGGGTTTAGGGTTTAGGGTTTAGGGTTTAGGGTTTAGGGTTTAGGGTTTAGGGTTTAGGGTTTAGGGTTTAGGGTTTAGGGTTTAGGGTTTAGGGTTTAGGGTTTAGGGTTTAGGGTTTAGGGTTTAGGGTTTAGGGTTTAGGGTTTAGGGTTTAGGGTTTAGGGTTTAGGGTTTAGGGTTTAGGGTTTAGGGTTTAGGGTTTAGGGTTTAGGGTTTAGGGTTTAGGGTTTAGGGTTTAGGGTTTAGGGTTTAGGGTTTAGGGTTTAGGGTTTAGGGTTTAGGGTTTAGGGTTTAGGGTTTAGGGTTTAGGGTTTAGGGTTTAGGGTTTAGGGTTTAGGGTTTAGGGTTTAGGGTTTAGGGTTTAGGGTTTAGGGTTTAGGGTTTAGGGTTTAGGGTTTAGGGTTTAGGGTTTAGGGTTTAGGGTTTAGGGTTTAGGGTTTAGGGTTTAGGGTTTAGGGTTTAGGGTTTAGGGTTTAGGGTTTAGGGTTTAGGGTTTAGGGTTTAGGGTTTAGGGTTTAGGGTTTAGGGTTTAGGGTTTAGGGTTTAGGGTTTAGGGTTTAGGGTTTAGGGTTTAGGGTTTAGGGTTTAGGGTTTAGGGTTTAGGGTTTAGGGTTTAGGGTTTAGGGTTTAGGGTTTAGGGTTTAGGGTTTAGGGTTTAGGGTTTAGGGTTTAGGGTTTAGGGTTTAGGGTTTAGGGTTTAGGGTTTAGGGTTTAGGGTTTAGGGTTTAGGGTTTAGGGTTTAGGGTTTAGGGTTTAGGGTTTAGGGTTTAGGGTTTAGGGTTTAGGGTTTAGGGTTTAGGGTTTAGGGTTTAGGGTTTAGGGTTTAGGGTTTAGGGTTTAGGGTTTAGGGTTTAGGGTTTAGGGTTTAGGGTTTAGGGTTTAGGGTTTAGGGTTTAGGGTTTAGGGTTTAGGGTTTAGGGTTTAGGGTTTAGGGTTTAGGGTTTAGGGTTTAGGGTTTAGGGTTTAGGGTTTAGGGTTTAGGGTTTAGGGTTTAGGGTTTAGGGTTTAGGGTTTAGGGTTTAGGGTTTAGGGTTTAGGGTTTAGGGTTTAGGGTTTAGGGTTTAGGGTTTAGGGTTTAGGGTTTAGGGTTTAGGGTTTAGGGTTTAGGGTTTAGGGTTTAGGGTTTAGGGTTTAGGGTTTAGGGTTTAGGGTTTAGGGTTTAGGGTTTAGGGTTTAGGGTTTAGGGTTTAGGGTTTAGGGTTTAGGGTTTAGGGTTTAGGGTTTAGGGTTTAGGGTTTAGGGTTTAGGGTTTAGGGTTTAGGGTTTAGGGTTTAGGGTTTAGGGTTTAGGGTTTAGGGTTTAGGGTTTAGGGTTTAGGGTTTAGGGTTTAGGGTTTAGGGTTTAGGGTTTAGGGTTTAGGGTTTAGGGTTTAGGGTTTAGGGTTTAGGGTTTAGGGTTTAGGGTTTAGGGTTTAGGGTTTAGGGTTTAGGGTTTAGGGTTTAGGGTTTAGGGTTTAGGGTTTAGGGTTTAGGGTTTAGGGTTTAGGGTTTAGGGTTTAGGGTTTAGGGTTTAGGGTTTAGGGTTTAGGGTTTAGGGTTTAGGGTTTAGGGTTTAGGGTTTAGGGTTTAGGGTTTAGGGTTTAGGGTTTAGGGTTTAGGGTTTAGGGTTTAGGGTTTAGGGTTTAGGGTTTAGGGTTTAGGGTTTAGGGTTTAGGGTTTAGGGTTTAGGGTTTAGGGTTTAGGGTTTAGGGTTTAGGGTTTAGGGTTTAGGGTTTAGGGTTTAGGGTTTAGGGTTTAGGGTTTAGGGTTTAGGGTTTAGGGTTTAGGGTTTAGGGTTTAGGGTTTAGGGTTTAGGGTTTAGGGTTTAGGGTTTAGGGTTTAGGGTTTAGGGTTTAGGGTTTAGGGTTTAGGGTTTAGGGTTTAGGGTTTAGGGTTTAGGGTTTAGGGTTTAGGGTTTAGGGTTTAGGGTTTAGGGTTTAGGGTTTAGGGTTTAGGGTTTAGGGTTTAGGGTTTAGGGTTTAGGGTTTAGGGTTTAGGGTTTAGGGTTTAGGGTTTAGGGTTTAGGGTTTAGGGTTTAGGGTTTAGGGTTTAGGGTTTAGGGTTTAGGGTTTAGGGTTTAGGGTTTAGGGTTTAGGGTTTAGGGTTTAGGGTTTAGGGTTTAGGGTTTAGGGTTTAGGGTTTAGGGTTTAGGGTTTAGGGTTTAGGGTTTAGGGTTTAGGGTTTAGGGTTTAGGGTTTAGGGTTTAGGGTTTAGGGTTTAGGGTTTAGGGTTTAGGGTTTAGGGTTTAGGGTTTAGGGTTTAGGGTTTAGGGTTTAGGGTTTAGGGTTTAGGGTTTAGGGTTTAGGGTTTAGGGTTTAGGGTTTAGGGTTTAGGGTTTAGGGTTTAGGGTTTAGGGTTTAGGGTTTAGGGTTTAGGGTTTAGGGTTTAGGGTTTAGGGTTTAGGGTTTAGGGTTTAGGGTTTAGGGTTTAGGGTTTAGGGTTTAGGGTTTAGGGTTTAGGGTTTAGGGTTTAGGGTTTAGGGTTTAGGGTTTAGGGTTTAGGGTTTAGGGTTTAGGGTTTAGGGTTTAGGGTTTAGGGTTTAGGGTTTAGGGTTTAGGGTTTAGGGTTTAGGGTTTAGGGTTTAGGGTTTAGGGTTTAGGGTTTAGGGTTTAGGGTTTAGGGTTTAGGGTTTAGGGTTTAGGGTTTAGGGTTTAGGGTTTAGGGTTTAGGGTTTAGGGTTTAGGGTTTAGGGTTTAGGGTTTAGGGTTTAGGGTTTAGGGTTTAGGGTTTAGGGTTTAGGGTTTAGGGTTTAGGGTTTAGGGTTTAGGGTTTAGGGTTTAGGGTTTAGGGTTTAGGGTTTAGGGTTTAGGGTTTAGGGTTTAGGGTTTAGGGTTTAGGGTTTAGGGTTTAGGGTTTAGGGTTTAGGGTTTAGGGTTTAGGGTTTAGGGTTTAGGGTTTAGGGTTTAGGGTTTAGGGTTTAGGGTTTAGGGTTTAGGGTTTAGGGTTTAGGGTTTAGGGTTTAGGGTTTAGGGTTTAGGGTTTAGGGTTTAGGGTTTAGGGTTAGGGTTTAGGGTTTAGGGTTTAGGGTTTAGGGTTTAGGGTTTAGGGTTTAGGGTTTAGGGTTTAGGGTTTAGGGTTTAGGGTTTAGGGTTTAGGGTTTAGGGTTTAGGGTTTAGGGTTTAGGGTTTAGGGTTTAGGGTTTAGGGTTTAGGGTTTAGGGTTTAGGGTTTAGGGTTTAGGGTTTAGGGTTTAGGGTTTAGGGTTTAGGGTTTAGGGTTTAGGGTTTAGGGTTTAGGGTTTAGGGTTTAGGGTTTAGGGTTTAGGGTTTAGGGTTTAGGGTTTAGGGTTTAGGGTTTAGGGTTTAGGGTTTAGGGTTTAGGGTTTAGGGTTTAGGGTTTAGGGTTTAGGGTTTAGGGTTTAGGGTTTAGGGTTTAGGGTTTAGGGTTTAGGGTTTAGGGTTTAGGGTTTAGGGTTTAGGGTTTAGGGTTTAGGGTTTAGGGTTTAGGGTTTAGGGTTTAGGGTTTAGGGTTTAGGGTTTAGGGTTTAGGGTTTAGGGTTTAGGGTTTAGGGTTTAGGGTTTAGGGTTTAGGGTTTAGGGTTTAGGGTTTAGGGTTTAGGGTTTAGGGTTTAGGGTTTAGGGTTTAGGGTTTAGGGTTTAGGGTTTAGGGTTTAGGGTTTAGGGTTTAGGGTTTAGGGTTTAGGGTTTAGGGTTTAGGGTTTAGGGTTTAGGGTTTAGGGTTTAGGGTTTAGGGTTTAGGGTTTAGGGTTTAG